>JABFPB010000564.1:0-35629 GCA_022817645.1 Ceratoteleas bidentatus
TTAGATCAATTTTTATTTTTTGAATAAAGTCCAATTTTCACTCCACAAAATGGCGTCGAAGAGACGTAGTCAAAACTTGGATATGTAGTTGGTAGTGATAAATGTCGTGCTGTACATTTAGGAAAAAAACGAATATCATAACCGTATTCCTATCAAATGTATCGATGGTTGGAATCTGTAAAAAGTATAATTTTTACATTTACTTTCCATGGTAGCCGTCTAAAAAATTGTCTAAAAATGACTATTTTTTGTTTGGTGAAAACGAAAAATCGAAATAATGACAAAATTACTATTATTAAAGAATCCAACCACAGTTAATAATTTTTCTTGTAGGTAAACCAAACACCAATATAATCGGCAAAAAAATAGATTTTTTGACAATTTCAAACACGAATACCCACTTAAAACACTTCGTAAAAGTTTACTACCTTAACAGAGATTTATCTAAATCTTTCTATTAAAATTCCTCAAGGAATAAATAAGGATAGCGGTACAGTTATCAGTATAATCAATTCTATTCCCAATTCTACTTTGAATCAAACGTAATCTGGTTGATTTAAATCAACCAAATTTAACCATACTTCTAACTGTGCCACTATATTTTTTTCGTGCAAGAGAACGAGACTGTTTCATCAACGAAATATGTTTGGTTGCCCAATGCAGCTGAACTAAATATTTTTTCGTTCTACTAAACAATTTAGTTACGAGAACTAAAATGCTGTTGAAACATATTCTAATATTTAATTGTGCTAGATTCTTAAATTCATTTGTACCAATATTCTTGGAAAAAAGCTTGCCCATTTTAAAATATAAATACACAACTTCAATAAAAATAAAAAAATGTTCAATCCTATAATCATGCCAATACTTTCATCCCTTCGCCTTAAAATAACCCCGCAGAAAACCGGTAATCCTCGAAGTTCGTTCCAACCACTCCCGGCCGATTTTCGTAACTCTTCATTCACGACTTCACGAACGACCTGACCGTGAACCTGACGCCGGGCATTAAACCTGCACGCGGATCAAATCACACTCTGCCCACGAAAACTAATTTATATCAATTATTTCGTCGGAAGGAAACGTGAAATTGACGCCTGAATCGCGCAGACCATTGCGTCATTTAAAAGCGAGTGCCCGAGGTGTGAAAGGGTCCGACCCACGAAGCGCTCGAATTTCACGACGACCCGACCATTAATATCCATACACCCGTCGCGCCACATCCTCACAATTAAACAACAAAAAGTCGCCGTCAGTTTCCTAACACTCGACTTTTTCCTTTTCCAAACAAAGGGAGGAAATCCTCGGCGGCTTTCGCAACGCGCGATCATTTTCTACTAATTATTTCGGATCAATTGCACTCGGTGGCGTTTCCCGCGAAGGCATCCGCGTCGCAACCTTCCGTCGTTTCCTCCGGCGAATTTAATTTCCCAACGAAGCCCGCGCTTATTAATTGATCGGCCCGATCGGATCTGCAATTAAAATTGCGAAAAACTCGCGCGATATCGGCATCCGCGGCAGGACTTAATTGATCGCGATTTACACCTAAGCATTCCTAAACATCTGCGTGGCGATAAAATTTCGATTAAAGGGGCATTCCTTCAGCGCAATTACCCCGGGAAAGCGCGCGCCGATCTTCCGGGCCGAAAACAAACACATTTCAGTGCTATCGAAAGTTCGCGCGATCGGGAAATTGGTGCTAATTATCGGCGCACGATCAAGCGAAAATCACGTGCGCCGGCGCACTAACGGGATAAGCGCGTGTAGCCGTATAAATACCTCGCCTCGAGGAATCCAAGCGACGCATTGACCGATGCCGAAGTTTTTTCTTTCGCGCCGGCGGAATCGGTAATCGACGCAGCGCTGGCCGATGCTTACCTGAAAGAAGAAAAAATCGTGGGTTAGTGCATTGAAATGCAACGAAGCGGCGACGCTTCGAGGAAAAATGGCTTAGTTTCAATTGGAAATTTCGCAAATTGCTGCATCGATGCATGAGGCGGTGTCTAGGATTACTGATGGGTCGCTATTTTTAGCATATAAGACGTGCTTTGATTCTCATGAATCGAAGCAAGTGTAATAAAGGTTGAGGAACTGCTTGTTGGTGAAAAATGTAGAGAAAGAGTTTAGAGAAATATTTGATTAGTATTTTTGAAATTAAAAAAATCCTGAAATAATAAGAGTAACAAAAGTAGGAATGTTTTCAAGTTTATCGTAGCTCTAACAATATTAATAAATTTTCGAAAAAGATGAATTGCTGTAGATTTAGAACGTAGTTCTTTTTAGAATGTACAGCAGTTTAGTTTTGTTTTCCACGCAACGTTGGGGTTTAAAATGTGAGAGATTGGAGATCATTGAAACGCCTATTATGTGGTTTTCTCACTTCACGAGATTAGCCAGATTTTATGGCATTACGGCTAATCACCTTAATAGCGATCGAACGAGCTTCCGATCGTTTTCATTTCTCTCGGCCGCTCCGAACAACGTCCAGAGCCGATTTACGACACTGCACGAGCTAATCCGCTGGCCGAATTTCGCCGGCCGCGTGATTTAGCTTCGGCAAATCTTTCCGCGGGATTACAGTTTCGCGCGAATGCTTTTCAATGTGCTATTATTTATTCGCAATTCGAAAACTCTGGTCCGATCAAGCGCGCAACCCGACTTTTCCCGGCAATAACTTATAAACACAATCCGTATCAACTAAGACACTTAATTTACGAAATCGCCGAGCAATAAATCAGGCTGCATTCAAATGTCGCAATTTGCAACTACCACGATTTTACAACTTGCAACATTTTTTATTTAATGACAAAAAATTAAATTTTTTCCTGGAAAGGAAAAAATTTTTATTACAAAAATGAGTCTTGCAGAATGAATCATTTTTAAGCTTCTTTTTCGACAGAACATATCGTCGAAATAACATTTGTGTTATTTTACACGAAGATAACACAAATGTTAGCTAAGTTTTTATTTTATTTTTATCTTTTAACGGTATCGAGCTAACGGAAAGTAATAAGTGTATTTTAATAAAGACAGTGGATTATTGGGAATTTTATAAAAATAGTTTTGTCAATGTCTACCTTATCAGCAAATAATATTAAATAATATTCATAAAACATTTCTGCAACACTATAATAATATAGTAAAATTAAAAAAAATATTATTATAATTATTGTATATTCACAAATATGATTTTATATTGTACGACTTTATATTGTCATAAAACATGCTTTCAGTTGTTTAGTCCTGCCGTAAACCTCTGCAATAAAGCAATTGTTGTATTAAATAGAATATAACAGCACAACAAACATTTGGGTCTTTTGATCCGTCAATCATTTTCCCTGAAAAAGATTACCCTCTGACTCAACAAGAATGACTATAATCCTCTTCAGTCGAAAATAATACTACACAAATTGAAAACTGATTTAATTCGTATAGTAAATTTGAAATCCAAACATTTATTTCAAAATCGGGTCGGACCAAAATATTTCTATGAAAAGAAACCGCATTTTCCTTTCATTGAAAAGTGCTCTATCCCGATTCAAAAAGAAACTTCCCGTAAAAAAATGTAACATATGTAGCCCGTATATGAAAATGACAAAATCATATAAATAATCATATATAATCATATATAGCTATATATGGAGTGTCTGGAAACATATACGGCCATATATAAAGCATGTATGACCGTATATGGGCCATATGTATTTTGTCACTTATTTCCATACATATCTGTTATTCTTATAAATTCAGTATTTCGATGTCTGATATTTTTTTATTTTCAAAAATCCTACATTTTATATTTCTGAAAACTTAAAACTTAAAACTTATCATATATGTAATTACCGAAACCATCTATGAGAATATAAGACATATATGGAAATGAGTGACAAAACATATATGGTCCATATATGTTTCATATATGGCTGTATGTTTCCAATCATTCCATATAACACCATATATAATTTTGTCCCTTTCGTATATGGGCCATACATGTTTCACTTTTACCAGTGTCTGACCTACACAATCTAACCCTCCCCTCCCCTCCCCTCTTTCGCAATCCCCCTCCCAGATCATTACAAAACAAACAAACAAATAAATAAATCCGCCCCCTCCCTCGGATCGCAATTTCTGCCTCGCGGCGGTTGCGTAACCATCACGCGGTCCCAGCGAGAGGAGTAACCTCGACTGGGCTCGCGAGCGTCGTGGCCGCACAGTCACGGCGCGCACGGACGTATGCATATCGCGCCGACCACGACCTCGAGTCGTGCGTGAATCGCTCCAGCATCAGGAAACCCGCGGCCCTCGCGCTGCTCGTTTTTCAGCCCTCGCGGCGGTACACGCGGCGTGTAACGGCAACGGAACCGAGCGCCGTTGATACGCCGCAAAACGCCGTACAAATCGTTCCACTCACCTGCGCCGACCTATCACACGCGGGCCGCGCATTTTGCACGCGTACGGACGGTACCGGCAAGCCTGGGTGCGAACCCACGGGGACATCCAGGAAGAGCGGCCGCGGCTGGCATTTAGCGGGGCTATTGAATTATGGCGGCCGCGAGCCGATGCTAACGGAGATCTAATTGATGCGCGGCACGTTAGATAAGGCCGGAGCGAGGGGACGCGAGGGGAGATGCACTCGGCAGATAAAGTGGCGCAACTAATTATCCGGGGCAAAAATGCGATTATAAGCAGGAAGAGGTGTTACGATTATTTACTCCGCCGGCAGACGTACAATGGCAGGGGGCGGGGGTGGGTTGGATGAGCCAAATGCCAGGGAGATATGGGAAGAGAGAGTTGGGATGGAGATGTGGTTTATGGAGTGAGGGAAACATGAGACGAAAATTGTATGTGCGGGTTTGAGTTAGCGGAGTGAGCGTGGGTTGAGAAATACAAAATTTGAAAAAGTTAGGTTTTTATACATCGTAAAATGTCGGTGGATTTGGGGTTCGGTGGATTTTTACTGCGTAGTGTGAGAATTAACAGAAGAATACTTTGAGGCAAAAGTTCTGTTTTAATTTTTACACCAGGCGGAGTAAAATTCAACATCGAAAACCAAATATACAACTTACTTTTTACTAGTCAACTGAGGACTTTAATTAAAAAATACACGATCGTATAGTGTATTTTTTTAAACCATAAATCATATACTTTAAAAATATACTGAAAAAAATATATGTTTGGCACGACTATTGGCATGGTTGTCATAATAATGGAGTATGGCTGATTGTGCACTGGAATACCGCTTGGGTTACGTCAAACATACGTATGGTTTCCCCAAACATACGTATGGTTTCCCCAAACATACGTATGGTTTCCCCAAACATACGTATGGTTTCCCCAAGCAAATAATTCGAGTATGGTTGTTACAATCGAGCCAGGATCTTTTGTGTAATATAAAGAAGTTTTTAAAATTCATATATATTCATAAGGAAGGTTTAAAGAACGGAATGCTGCTATGAATAAATAACGACGACGGTCAAATTATGGAAATATTTTAGTTTCAATTTTATAATTTGATCGATGACAATGAGACAGAAAGAGGCAGAAAGTTTTCATTGGTTAATTTCTTATTGCATCTTCATATATATTTGATAAAATATTTAGATAAATTAGAAAATCATCTTTATTTGGTATCTTTTTAGTCACCAATTTGTTTGCGGCGTGGATAGTCTAATCGTGCCATCTCGAAACACGATTTCGTTTTCGAGTTAATGGAAATCGCCAGGAATTATGCCGCTTTTTGGAGTCGATTTAAATGAATTTGATAAAGGTAATTAAAATTAAACAGTAAGACTTGGATGTCGTCGAACTCAATTAAAATTAAGATTTTATTACGTTATTAGTTCCTTTAAACATACGTGGATAGCAAAATTGTTTTTTTGCGTTTTTTTCTCGAAGTCAATGATAAACCGTTACCATAATAGTCCTACGTAACTATTTCATATGTGGTTCAGTTCTGATTCACGTAAACAGTTTTTTCGCCTGCGATGACGAGGAGCAATGATCTCAACCCAAAAAGAGACAAATACACTCGTCGGAAGGAAAAAAACTAATCTCATTTTTCGAAGCTATCTTCGACGACATAAAAAGATAACAATATAACACGAATCAAGAAGTGTAGAAAAAAGAGACTGGCATGAGTTGCAGTTTGTATAGAATCGAATTGCATCTTCAATTTCGACCCTCTATTCTCATTTGTTTCATCTAACAGGTTTACAACAAATATGCATAAAATTGATTTTCTTGGATTCGAATTGGAAATTCCAGACTGCGTTTCGTAAAGGCGCTCAACGATACTCATGAAAGTTACAATAAAACAAGCCACTATGTGTTCGAGTCACAAAACACGCAACTATATAATTTGAATTCTCGCGGGTGATGAATGGACGCAGATAAACGCGTTGCCATATTCCCCTCTTAACCAAGATAAAACTTTTCCAACGACGTTGTATCAAGTATAAATATGAAGTTCACCTCACTTCGCGAACGATACCAGATTGCTTACATTGGAACTAAAGCAAGATAACCGAACGAAATGCTTTGTCTTCATTTATGTCCTACATTACCCAGCTACTATCCACAAAGTAGCTACGTTTACTGTACATTTCAAATCAGGTAATACAAATTCGTCTCTAATTTGTTGTAACGATTTCCCAATCAGCGCTTGTCTATCCCACGTAACGAGACAAAAACGCGTAATATCCTCTCATCGTGTACCTACAACTTTGAAAGCTTGCATCACATTAGACTTTCCTTTTTCGAAGCCATTCAGTGCATTTTTTCAATCACATCTTGTTTAACTGGAATCTGAGTTATTTCGCGAGATAGCTAAATGTATATCAGACCATTACCCAGGGAGGAAATGGCTGGAAAAAGTTATATCCAGGCGTGCAGAAGTATCCCGGCGCAATCGATCGCAGTCATTCGGTCATAAACAATTGCGCCAAGGTTGATGGTGTAATTGATAGTGGTCGTTACTAATACGTATTTGTTATTATAATTCACGAGTATGCAAATTTTTACGGTTACTGTGTCCCGCACGTGTTTCTAACAGTGGCATACATACGCGCCGCTTTTTATGGTCCATTTAATAAGACTCAATTCATTTGCGATACGAATGTTACACTTGAGCCCCAGTCACTGGTATTGTTGGCATAAATAACTGCGAGTGGACTCGCGCCGGTGTGGTCATTCATGCAAATTGCTCACTCGGTTAGACGTCGAGTCTCTGGAAATAATTCTTCCCGGCTTTTTTCCCGAAGAAAAGCGGCGTCTAATTATATTCCGAGCCGAGAAAACAAATGTGAATTTAACGGTTCGTTTAATTTACATAGACGTTATGTAACGTAACTGGACTTCACGTGTTGCCTCGACGATGACAATTTCTCCCGCTCAAATCATCTCGAACGTCTCATTTTTTCCTGAAAAGGCTAATTCGAGAAATGGTACTCGTAATCACGGACTGGAACGTTATTCTTTATGAAGAATACGAAAACTGACAAGGAGATATAACACGCGCCGTCGATATTAACGGCTTTCTCCGTTCGAAATGTCTTTTTGATTGATAAAAAGATTGCTCACCTCTTAACCGTATCTCCCATTTCCCCGCCACGTTTTCTCGTTGTATAATTAGAATTATCTCCATAATCCCAAAACTATCTCACCGCGCGTTCGATCACCTTTCTCAGGCAAAAATGCCGCGCGAAAGGTCGATGTTATACAATGTTTAAACAATTTAGTTGCACGAAATAATTTCCATCACGCGGATGTATCACTTTCTACGAGGAGATGCCATGCTAGCCCGAGTAAAAAGGTATATAGGTTAATAAAAACGAAAGTTCATGAAAGTGAGAGCTAATTTAATCCGGGGGTGATTATATTATTTGATTGCTTTTATGTAATTACTCTAGAAAAAGCTCCTGTTTGATCTTATCAAATTCCGTCTAAACAAACCACCGTTTTCGTCCGTCTTGAATTCCTTTACAAACTTTTCCATTTCCACAAAACATTTACTTTGTAGTCTATAATTAAGAGGATACATCGTCTATGGTCACGGAGCCAGCACGTTTTCGTTTATATAACACTGGAACACAAAACCAATGTTTATACCGGTAATTAAACGATTCCTTAACATCCAAACGTTGTCATTAAGAACGTAAATCTCGATTATCATAACAGTCGATCAGAATAAAAAATCGTACTTTTCTAAAACGCTCTCAAAATCAGATTTCTCTCCTCAATTACTCTCTCAAAGAAAAGCCGACTTCCTTTCGTCAAATTAATCGTCCACTGCGCCTTAAAAAATCGGTACCAAAAAATCCGCTAACCACAACCTGCTGCATCGCCTTAAAGATCGCGCGGCAAAAATCGGCTTAATCGTACAAACGAGGAAACGTCTTTTCTCGACGCTCCGGAAAGCCCGCACTTAAGGTCCGTTTCCCGCGGCTTAATTACCGTTCGTTTAGCCAGTCAGAAGCGCTGACGTAACCGTCAAACCGTATCGCGCGGGCAAATAAAGCATAAAACGCGATCACAATAATTGTCCGCCGCTCTAATGACCAGCCGTCGGCGTTTCATCGCGCCCGCTTCCTCGTGCAAAAAGCGCGTCCGCTCAATTCGTGTGCAACGATCGTTTTTCCCCCGGCGAAATGAGCGCGTTCGCGGTGGCGCAAGAACTTTCTTCCATTCATGCCGCGCGTGCATTTTCGCAAGCAATTGGCATCGCGCATTAAGCTTGGCTCGCGTGCGACGCCATGTTCGCATGAATTAGCATGTTTAAGGCGATGCCACTTTTCTCACGCCAAACGGATTCCGCTTTTGCTACGTTAGGATAAACTTGGACGGTAATAAATGTCCAATCAGAGCTATCAGATTGTATTGTTTTTCTATCAGATTGTATTTTTCTCTCTAATTATCATTTTATTATATAAAAGAAAAATATTGTCGAAAAGAAAAGTAAAGCGCTAAAAGTTTGAGAATAATGCTTCGGTCATCGGAGTAGACACTTATCCGATGAGATAGGAGGTTAGGTATTTGTGGGAATATTTGTAGGAAAATAAAAAAATGTGTTGTCTACAAGATTTTGTTTACTCCCACTCTTCTTATTTTTCTCGAAAAGTGGGTGGCACTATAAAAAGATTTGTATTGCTTCATCGATCCATAATATGCCCCAAAAATTAACCCTTCCTAGGTTAATTTTATCGGTCTCTTATTTTTTGACCCTGGTATCTGCTCAAAATTATTTCATCTCCATTTTTGAGTTGAAATAATTCGATTTAGACTTAAATCGAGTTATTGGAATTGTTTGCAGATTTATAAATTAATACACATTTTCGTCGGTATCTTGTTTTGTCCAGTTTCTAGACGGTTATTGAGAAAAGTAGTTTTGTCAGATTGCGATTTAATTTGTTGGTGAAGTCACGTAACAAAATATACTTTCTTTGCTCAAACTCGCTTAATCATAATTTCTCTTTAATCTTCTCTTTAATAATGTGTTTGCTTCGCTTAAATAATTTGATTATAACTAAGATTTACTTAACGCAGTTATTCAGATGAAGACATTTAACTGCATAGTTTATTCAGATAAACTAAATATTAAACCAATTCAATTACTTTAGTTGACATAACGGAACAGTGGCTTTATTGCTTAATATTTCCTTTGCATGCCTCTAATCTATCTACGAAATTAATTTTTGTGAACTTAGTACAGGAATGTTTATATTACTGACTGAACTCATTGATTGTAATATTTCCTTTTCCTATCCATAATGTGTCAACAAAAATGATATATTATCGTAATTCAATACCGCATTAATTTTATTAAATCTTCTTTCTATAACTTAATTCGAATTAGTTTCCTTGTATAAAATATTTAGCTACTGCAATTTAATTACTGTCCAAATTATAGCCAAACTAATATAATGTACCTCGTTTCGCAGTGTATTACACATGCAAATCAAATGTCTTAACAAAATTAAAATAACGTCTAATTTCACAATCTTTTTCGCAAAATATTCTTTCAAAACTCTCACGATATCGTCTCTGAAAGATCTTCTATTTGTGATTCATTTTCCATACTTTCGAAATATTTTTAATCCAAGTTTAATGAGGCTTACGCAAGTGCGCACCGACGCTCTTCGGGCATAAAAATGAATAAACGGTAAATAGTGTACCGTTGCGTTATCGCGCCGCGAGCATCAAAATATGCCTGAAATGTATTCGGAAAGGCACGAAAGTTACGTCGTTTCGTCAGAGGGACGCGTGTTGGCGGCGTAAAATACGCGGGTTTCGCTCGGGGTGAAAAATGGGGAATCCGCGGAAAAAAGCGACGATCACGCGCGACGCGGGAATGCGCGTGTTGCGCAACGCGGTCCGAAAATAAATTGTTGTATTCCGGCGGTTTAAAAACAATATTGATGGTTCGCATTGCGCAACGCCGCGTATTTATTCAGCCAACAATCCCGCTGCACTGGCACAATCGTTTTGCCGAGGAAAGTTGCGCAAGATCGCGGCGATAAAAATTAATCAAATCAACTTTCGCAGTCGAGAGCTAGGCAAATGTTTGCGGCACTCCATTTTCGGCGAACCTTGCGAGTGATTGATGATTAGGCGCGAGTACATCATTACTCGTTCGGTTTCGACAGTGCTCGTACTCGCTAATCATTTTTAATTGCAAATCGCGCCATTGTCGAAAAGCAGGGCGGTCACGAAAAAAAGAAGAAAAAACGTTCGGGCAATTGGCTGGAGGAAAAAATTGCAGGTTCAAGCGCCGCGGTGGGAAAAAAACTGATTTGCATGCGAAAGCGACTGGATCGATGGATTGCACGTTGACGATCGATCCGGAACTGATTTACGGCGATCGCGGCCGGAATTGCTGATTGTTCGTGCCGATCTAAATCATCTATCTTTATGGCAGATGTATCATGCGCGGCGATCCCGTGGTTGTTACGTGGCATCTGGTTGCAGATAAGTGCGCCTATTCGCGACGCACGAATCCCGGCGCGAATCTTGCCAGTCAAATCGCAAAAAGGACATCAGGGGCGCGCAGCGTCGATATCATGTAACGCTGCCCGTGGAAGCCTCGAAACTATCACTTGCCATTGAATATATCTGCGGCAGATAAAGCAAGGAGATTTCGAAGGGCTTTGATACCTGCCGCCTAGTAGGGAGGGGGAGGAACAAAGAGCTGAAGGGAAAAACATGGCTTCCCTGGGAAAAATCTTGAAATGGCGACGTGTGATGAAAGAGATGGCTAATTCAATGGAGAAAACGAGTGGTGAGGGCGCAACTTTTCGGCATTTTTTGCGGAATATTGAAAAGTCGTTGGGAGAAATAAGCAAGGGGTTTGAACTATCAATTTAAGGTGGTTAGTCAATGGAGAGGAAATCTTCTGACGATTGTGACTAGTGTTTCTAATCTTTGCGCACATTGAGCGCAGCATTTGCACAACATTCTTAGCACATCGAGAGAGAAATGTAGTATTTCCAATTATTAAACGGTTATTTTGGGAGACAGTCAGAAAATGTATTTGAAGTAACTATGAAATGTACTGTAATCATAAAAATGCTTATGGGAACAATAAAAATGATAAATGCAGCCATAAAAAATGGTTAGGACAATCAAAGAAATGGTCACAACATCAATAAAAAAAGATTACGACATGAATGAAATGATTAGGACAACCATAAAAAATAGTCAGGACGACCACAAAAATGGATAGGACGATCATAAAAAATGTACAACTATTTTTATAGTTGATATGACTACTTTTAATAGTTCATATCAACTATTTCAGTTGTTAGGACAACAATATAATATGCTTCTCTAAAACATAATGCATGCTCACTGTAACTATAAATTATGGTCGGTGCCTAAACTAACCATAAAAATAGTTGTTCTACAAAACAATTATCATTTTGGTCAGTGCAACAAACAAATGGCTGACCTGATTATTAACATGGTTTTTCCAACCAATTTTTTCGGCAACCAGTTTTCCATAGTAGTGACAACTACCTGCATTTTTCTCAGTGCAGCTGATGCGATTGCTGTATCACAGTTTAATTTTCAAAACTTTCAGGAGATTTACTACGAAATTTAGAGACAAGGTTCAAATTTTGTAAATCTACTTTCTACAGAATAATCTTTCGCGTGGTATTGTCTTCGGATTTGTTGACTACGTTATTAAAAAAAATCTTTTTTAATTATTGTATTAAGTTAGTCATATATTTTGCAATATTTATGACATAAATGTCGAATTGAAAAACAAATTTTTTCATTTCCAAGAATTTTTGAATAATTGAACAATATTATTTGCATATTAAAATTTAAATAATGTTATAAATGTTAACTGTCTAAATTAATCTCAATCTAACAGAATATTATAAAGAAATACACAACATTTAAGTGTGAAGTAGTAGGTTAGAATACATCAAAATACTCTAACAATCCCCATCATGGTTAAGAATGTTCTTAGTCTGCCGATTAATTAGTATCATCTGCATTTGAACAAATTTGAATTTATTTATGACTGTATATGCCAAAATATTGTAATATTTCAATCAATACACTGTTGTTCAGTTGTACAACATTGTTGTTTAGTTGTAGTGCATTGTTATTTCACCTATTTTTCTCCTGCAAAATAATAAAAAATGTCGTATTAATTAAATGCAAAAAGTACTATTTGATTAAAACAGTTGATAAATAATCGAATCATTTTCAGAAAAGAGAGAAAATATATCTTACTTCAAGATACAAAGCAGCCAAAAAGATAGATTACATCTCTTAACCTCTTATTTTAAGATGAGTAAGAGGCTTCTTTTTCTAGTGTACAATCAACTCCAAATTTCAAACCTATTTTCCCTTTCCCAAAGAAAAGATTTGCCTTATGCGTCCCCTCAACATACACACCGCATGACGGCTCGCGACAAATCGCTCTCGCAACCTGCAAATCGTCGTGGCGCGACACGCGATTCGAAACCTCGGAAAACAAAGATTTTGCAAAAATCTTTGCGGAATAAGAAAAAAAGCTCGGGGGATCGTATAAATCGTGCGCCGGAGATAAACCGGGGAAGCGCGTACGAGAAGAATAAAGGCCGAGCGAGCGGTAAAAATCGGCTGCGGGACAGCGCCGAGTGGAGTAGGTGGCTGCTGCGCGACGCTCGTTGTGATTTGTGGCGAAACGAAGGTATTAGGTCTCGGTGAATCGTACATCCCGACGGGACAAACCCGGCCGCTTGTTCGCCGTTATTTTTGCTTCGCGTTGCTTCGAGGAATCCGCTGATTTTAAGGGGCGTGGCGGCGAATTTGTTATTCGTCCGCAGCCACGGCCATTGTGTGGGAATTCAAATGCAAAGCGATGTTGATGCATCGCGGATTCAACGGCGAGTTTTATATAACGCGCGCCGACATTATTTATCATGCGGATACATGACGTCCGCGTCACGATCGCATTCGGTGTGATCGCCTTTTGTCAGAGGGCTTTTCGCTCGTATAACTCATGTACTCGAATAACCAGATTAAGTATTTTTATCCCGAGCAAATGTACCGGTTATCGTGACATCGGAACCAGTGATTGTATTGAGCTGTTTGACCGTGCTCGTATGTGCAGCCTTCTTTGCGTTAACCGACTTTGGGTCAATTAATTTTAATGCGGCCGTTCGTTTCGAATTGATTCAAAGGCGAACCAATTCGGATCGCCTCGCGTCTCCTGCAAACGTAATCCATTAATTCTCAAATGTTATAAAAATTTAGTTTGAAAGCAGCTACATTGAAAAATTAATGGCAAACACGCAGTGAGAAATTTTTTCTTTTTTTTTGCATATAGGAATTTGTTGTTAACAACTGCATTGATAATAAGATTACATAAGTACATGCCTCGGTACAATGACACGTTTTGTGTTCGATCAATCAAGTTATAATACTAAACGTCGAAAAGTAAATAAATGCGATTTTTGCGTACAAATTGAATGGGCGTTTTTTGATCGCCCGATGATATATCATTGTGCATAATGGCACCGACAAGATGCAAAGATATTGTCGCCGGTAAGATGAAAAAATATCCGCGCTTATTCAGGGTTTGCAAAAATTTCGTACCGCCTGGAATGCAAGGGGGCGTGCAGGTTTAGCTGCGAACGCGCACCGAATGTGGGTAACCTGGTTCTAAAACTTGTTTCGTACTTTTGAGGATTACCAATTTCAGCGTCATAAATATGGTTACCAGAAAGGCACACCTACAAAAGGAGCTGGAGCCGACGCGTATCTTGCACGGGAATATGCAGGCCCGCCAAAATGGAAAGTTCAAAAGTAAAATGATGCGTCGTTCGGTTTCGTTTGCCATTTAAATGGACCAACCGAACTGATACGAAACGAAATTGAAACGTGTACAGCTGCTGGAATACATTCGAATGTCGACACGGAAGTTGAAGACACGAGAAATTCCAACCGATTTCTGTTTCATATAGGTTATTTTTAATGATGTCTATCTTTATAATGTGTAAATAAGGCTTTTTACGGATGAGTGAGTTTTGAAGTTACGATTATAGGTGTGAAGGTATTAGTGGAATTTTAATAACTGAAGGAGCTTGCTAGCGAGTTGTAAGAGAGAAAGAATTTTTTTCAGCGTTACTAGTAAAAACGTGATGAAAGGAAGATCGGCGTTGTTACTATAATTAGCGTAACAGTTACGAAAAACGAGAATATCGGTTTCATTGTCCTTTTAATTAGGTTTTTGGTAACAGTTATAAAACTGTGGAAACGAAGTCAGTCTTTATTTTGTCACGTTTTTCTGGTTGTATTGGCTACAAAAATGTTTCTCATTGTAAGACATCGTAAAATGCATTTTACGATGTTTGACAATCGTTTTAAAAAAGCACGAAGTCTTTTTTGTTATTTGTCTCTTAGTGTCGTGTGGTATATTTTTCAATGATTATTACAAGCAACCCATTGATGGTATTTCATGAAATAAAAATCGTGGGAATTTTGAGAAACTGTAACTAATCTTTTTATTTCATAAAAAAAATTCATAAAAACAGTTATGAATATTTGATATTGTTTACACAGGGACAAATTTGCATCTTTTCAAAATGCGCATTCAAACTCAACAAATTTTTATTTCAACCCACAATCGAGTTTAACTTAAAATGTTTTGTTCCTTCTAAAATTTGGAAGCGATCACCATGTCGGATTTCAAAAATGTACAATCATTTAGAATTTACAGATGTTTGTTTAAAAACATTCTAAAAAAAGAATCTAATTAATGTTTTATGAATAAATGTCTGTCATTTCTAAACGATTAGACATTTCTGAAATCCGTCATGGTAAATCGCTTCCAAATTTAACAAGAAACAAAAAAAAAGTAAGTCAGACTGAATTATGAGCCGAAATAAACATTTGATGAGTTTGTATGCACAGTTTAAAAAGATACAAATTAGTCCTTTTGTAAACAGTATCATAAAACGTGCACTATAAAATGACGCAAATGAGCTTATATTATTAAATAAACATTGTATTACAAGAAACGAATAGTAAAATGCTTGTCAACATTAATTGATAATTGTTTTTCATTTTTAATTTGGGCTCCCAGAATTCTGTCTCTCTCTCTGTGTGGATTTCCCACTTTAATTATGATGAAAAATTATAATCTTCATGTAACTAAACTGCAGATCGATTATTTAATTTACGATGTCAGATAAAAACATATAACATGAAACAAACATAAAATGCTAACACAGTTAGGTTTCAATAAATTCCCTGTTGTAATTGACGTTTCAAGTGTCAGTAAAATATGATCTGCTAATTTCTCTTATCATGTGAAATAATTTTCAATAAAATATAAAATATAAAGAGTTTGTATAAAATACTATTTATTTACTTTTAAACTATCATATTTCTTATTTTTTTCCCTAAAACCACAGTAATTATTTCAGCATCCTAACAAAGGTAACATATTTTATAAAATATGTTACCTTTAAAATGTGTACCTACAAAATATGTTTTTCAATAAAAACTCTCCTCTTTATAATAGAACAATCTCAAACTCCAAACTATAAAAAATTGCCATCCTTCCCCAGTCGAATTCTATATCGAATCACCTACAAATGCAAACAATCGTCCACATTAGCAAACCAGCACCGCTTCATTCGAATCCCCGGTCGCGAAATAAAGACGTGAAATTCCGCCTCCAAATAAACATTATCGTGATCCCGGCCGATCGCAACGCCCAGCAATGTGTAACATGTTCAAGCCGCGCGCATAACAGTCCAAATTGATTATTCTCCCTTTCAATTACTTCGGCTTCCCCTCCGCTCTACGCATTCTCCTTCAATCAACCTCCCTCCTCCCTCCTTTTTCTCCAGTTCTCCCCAGAAAAAAAACCGCCCGACGCAAACAACAAAAATGCACCGAACAAGTGCGCCACACTTGCCCAGGAAAAACGCGAACCGAGCCCGTATTCCTGCCTCGCTGGTTGCTGCGTCTTCATTATTCTCCCCAGATATCGTGGCATTCTGATACCGCAGCACAATCGGCTCCCGGACAGCCTTGCGCGATCAATTAGCGCGGAATCCGATCGCGGTTCGAAAACGATCGGGCGATGCACGGATTCGTTAAGCGCTCGTTTCGCGCAGCAGATTGTCACGTGTCGTTGACACAGATCGCAAACACGACGTATGAGAAGTCACGTGCGGTTATGCTCGCTGTCGTGTTTCATTTCAGAATGCCAATTTATCCGGATTAAAGAACAGCGGGGATTTATGGTTATGATTCACGACTCGTGGCGTCGCCTTTCCATTGAGAGGAGCGGGCCGTCGAACCCCCATAATTTTGCGCCGCGCGCCGCAGATAAAGGACACGATTTATCCCGCGCATTTTTGCGCTTTTAATGAAAGAAAGTGCTACCCGGGGCGCCACGATCGCCACTTTCTTTCCACCGGAGAAGCGCGACCCCGAAGGACCTTTCGTTTATCGTGACATTTTTGAGCATTTAATGTCAAATTAAAATGAGAATGAGGCATACTGTGGTACATTAACCTCCTTCGACCGAGTAGCGCAATGTTTGGGATACTTTGATAAATTTGAGTGATCCTATTAAAAAAACTATTCGAAAACAATCGGATTCGTCTTTTTGGGACAGGAAATTACATTCTTAGGAACAATACCAAAGATTGACAGTTCTAGTAGAATTTAAACAATGTAGACAAATCAATCTTCATGTGTTTATAAAAATCATGTCGAAAATCAAGATAATTACATAATATGCGAGATAATTGCCTGGGATAATGTTGTCCACGATGAAGACAATGCTGTACAAAATGAAAGTGCAGATTTAAATAATGGCAGACTCACACGAAAACGCAAGAAAAACAGATTGAACCGAACGAGCGATCATGTTTAGATTAGGTACATCCTGCTCATGCGTGTAGCATTCGTTAAACCTGACCACAAGATCATTTTAAATCTTAGCATTTCGTCCATATTTGTCTCACTTGAGAGCGTCTGGTCTGGAAGTGTTTTAAATTGAAGATACAAAACATTTTCATACTTCATGTCTGAACAAACTTTTTCTTACGAATCACTGATATCTTCAATTGTAATGTGCAGCGAACACTTTTCATCTATACTATAAAACGGTTTATACTTAAACATCACGTCTACATATAAAAAAATTAGCAATAAAAAACGTCTGATCGTTTACTCTGGAAATAATGATGTAGCCAATTCAGAACACTTCAACTGTTTCAATGTTACACCATTTAGAGAGCATTTGCAAGCGTTCTAGTATTTTCCAAAAGACTTAACATTGGAACACTAACAGTGTTCTAAAAATTCTTCAGAAGTGTTCAGAAACACTTGTTTTTTAAATATTTCTTTATGAAAATAGCATCCAAAAACATCCGTATTTTCTTCTCGGGAACATACAGACAAATATCTAGAACTGTAGACTCGCTACAGTAAAAATGGTCTATTAGTCGAATTCTTCGACTTTTCGACTTTGACAAGAATGCCGTTCGCTGCTCGGCCAGTTCGTTTTAACAGTGTGTGATTTATTGCACAAGAGACTGCACGCGGATCCAACGATTACCGACTCGGGCTCGTCAAAGCGTAACGTGAAATGAAAATTGTTGCTTTGTTACACAGTTCATTTACCTCGGGTGGCCAATTAGGTCCCGCGCAGAACCGAAATCCCGCGTCGAATAAAGATATCGTTTTGTAATAAATAATGATTCGCTCCAATGGCACATCAGTCGCGTGGCACATTGCAATTTCAACTCTGAACCGTGATTTGCGGCTATCGGCTTGCGAAATCGCGGACGACAAATTACCGTCGGGCGAAAATCGGCGGTCCAAATCCGCGCCGCCTAATGAAAAGTCCTATCTGATCCAAATAAATTATTAATCAACTCGACGCCGAACAATTAACATTCTTTCGTGGGCAATTAAATGCCTCGCGTCCGGCGCGCACAATTCTAATCGTTAAGATGGAGATAAATCGGTAATTACGGAAAGATGATGTACCGGCACTCGGCATCTTCGTCAATTTCGCTGACGCTAATCTGCGCATAAATAAGCATTGCGCAAGCGTCGACGATAAATAAAATATCGTCAGCGTTATCTTCGATTCTGAATTTCTAATTAATTGGCGAGCGCGAGGAAACGTGCATTGCGACACGCCGTAATGTCAAATTCGCGCGGCGAAAAATGCGCCGGCTAAGTTGCGGCGTTGCGCAACTTCATTCACGTAAATCGGCCGGAAAAATGCCGGATCGATTGCCGCGTGTTTCCCGTGCGGACGAATCAATTTACGGCCGATGAAAATTGTACCCGCGGTTTATCGACAGCTGATAAACCGCGGGGCATAATTTATGCCGATGCAACGTTGCGATGCGCGGCTAAAAATGCCGGCATTGTTCTGCGCGGACAACGCGACTTTCGCAATCAAGTGTGGAATCATGACGACATTATACTCATAAGACGCCGTGGCGACTCGAAAGTACCGAGCAGATACGTGCATGCATGCGCTCGTCAGTCGTTGATTCGCCTCGCAAAATATTGCGAGGCGCGGGTAAATTGCGCGACAACAAAACGCGACGAGAGTTCGACGGGAAACCCGCGGAATCGCACGGCTGAAAGCGCGCGACTAATTCGCGTGCGTCGCAGCAAGATATTTCAATCGATGGGTTGTTCAATTATACAAATCACGCTTGTGCAACGCCCTATAATAAGCGCACTTTTACGACGCGTCTTCACATTTAATAAATCAGTGGTATTGTTACGCTAAGAGGCGGTATTAGTGTCTTTTGAAAGTCGTGATAATTGCGGAGATCGAGGGAAAAGTGCTTTTCGCTGCGGTGGGAAGAAAATGGTTGGGCGTTGGTCAGGTGATGGGTGTTTACTGTTCTGATGATTAGTGTAAAATAGGAAATTTAACTGGTATAAATCGGTTTTATTTGGCAGAACATTATTTGTATGTATTTAAGGAAATGGATGTTAATTTAAAATTTATTCAATGAATTTTTCCTGAAATTTGAATTTAATATTTTAACTGAGAAAGATTGCCAGAATTTGTTAAATTCGGAGAAATGACTAAATCGTATTGTAATTGTAGCATATAATTTCTGCTTTAGAACAAATTATTGTTAATTTTGAAGAATTATTTAGAGATGATGTAAAATTTATATAACGATCTATGAAAATACTAAATAACAAAAGTTCTAAATTACACTATTTTTTTCGAATGGAAAATAAAATATTCGCGATTATTATTTATTATTATAAAATTCACTCTAAATGCAGGAAATATTTATCTCGGTAATTACAATTAATAACTACAGAAACAACCGATTTTTCTGAATATAGCTGAATTAATTTGCATTTAAACAATGCCATTAATTTGAATAAAACCTCGAATGTTACTAAAAATGCTAACATTCGAAGCAACACATTTTAATATTTGTTTAAGTAAGTGTTCAGTACTCGTTAGTTTGTGTTTGACGTCAATGATCGGCGTATGTGAAAAGTATTTGCAATAAATTTACATATTGTAATAGTATCCACTGAAATCGCGCGAAGAGTCGATGTTAATCTTTGCGTGTTGCTTCAGCGTAACCTCGGAACAGAATGAGCACTTTACTCCAATAAAATTTACATTTCGCATTTTTTGCAAGTACATTTTTCAAATTTAGTAAATAAATAAATGTTTTATCGCACCGTTCACCCGATCCAGCCAAAGACACCGCATATTTCATTCCATTCAGCTCCACAATCCCATCACACTTCGATTTTATTCGAACAATACGAGATAAATATTTTTTCTATTTCTGCCCGTAAAGATTTCCCCGCAGATACGAGTGGCTTTTCGGTAAAAACGCGTGACGGAGATAAAAGTGAAAGTTCAAAGGTCGATTTCCTTCCGACTCCAAGCTCCACTTTATTGACGAATTTTATTTCCCCGGGCCGTCGTAAAAGTCACAGCTTCGAACGCCAAACACGAAACTGCAATCTCCTCAGATGCACGTTTTTTTCAACAATTAGTCATTTTTCCAGCGTCCATTTTCACGCATAATCTCGCCATAAATGTTTCCAATTACCGATCATCTCTCCGCCATAAACCATCCCACCATTCGGCAATCCTTAATGTTAATCCCACAATTAATTTCCCGTCGCAAAAACCTAAAACTATCAGACTTCGAAATCGATTTCGCGAACCGGCAAATAAAGCGCGTTCGTTTCGCCAGAATTCGAATTCGACCGTAAAGATGAAAGTCACGTCAGTCATGCGACGTCAGAAAATCGCATCCCATTACGAAAGTCCCATTGCACAATGGACGATAAAAACTATCGCGCGACCATTATGAATTTGAAAGTTGCATAAAATGACGGGCTCAGTTGTTCGTCGTAAACCGTCGGATTGCACTCGGCTGTGTAACGTGGAAGAAGTGTAAAAAGGAATTGCATGCCGGGGAATCATTGTTTCCGACGATCTTTGTCGCGCTGAAAAAGTCGTCGACAGGCGCCCACGTCGCGAGACAATCTAATTTTAACACGAACCATGAATTCATCCGCGACATTACAACGAAGCAAGAATAATGCGAAAAATAATGCACAGCAAAATTCATCACCATACCATTAGTACAAAGTTCAATTTGGGCGTTTTCATTTTTGATGAGCGGATGGTTATTTACATTAAAATTTGAGCCAAGAAATGTTTTCTTTCTTTGAACACATCCAAGTAAACGAAATGAAATCTACATTAAAAAACGTTATCATGTGCCCCACCCTAACAAGTACCTGAAGAAGTCACATAAAACTACTGATTTATAGTTATGTCTAAGTTTACAATTTCTCGTCTTAGGAAGACAGCAATGTCTTCCTAAACAATTTTCTCTATGTTAGTTTCTCTTAATTTTGCGTCTCTCCCTGGCAACCTCGACATTAGTGGTTACTGAGTTACTTAATAGTTGACACACATTTTTGACACAGAAATAACCTTGACCCAACATTTTTAAAACATTGTTTTCAATTTTTCTCCAGTTTTATCCTATCAACACTCACGAGACCGGTTTAAATACATTAAATCTCACGTGCCTCGTTAATAAGTCAGTGATCCTCCGGGTTGACATGCGGCTCATAATAAGGAAACTTTCAATTTTACGGCGGTAATTATGAGGCGTCCGTTTTTTCCCATTTTTCCAGTTTTCCAGAGACATAAAATAGACCGAGCAATTTGCCGCGAATGTCGCTTATTGCCAACCCCCGTCTGGATGCCGTGTTGCAATTGCGCGAGTTAATGTTGCGTCCCGATTTTTGCTCGTATTCTCGCGATGTTTAATGGCCGGGTCGGCCGTTTCATAGGAAGCGCGCGCGTCTAAAGATGTCCGCACGAATTTCGCGGCGCGCAAACGCGAGTAATGAAGTGCCCGCGGAAACCCGTGTTATGAAAATATGAAGGAGTCAGGTGCGGGACGCGCGATTACGAGTCAATGCACGACGTTTCGCGCGGACGGGTATGGTAATGCGTCGATTCGATCGCCGCTAATGCATTAATTATCGAGCCGATTGGCAGAAAGGGTCCCGAAAGGCGGATCAGCGCATAACAAATGTAGCAAAAAATTGAATGAAAAAACATTGTAAAAACATTACGCTAGTCACTGTCTAGTTGTCCGACTCGCAGTCGTTATGAGTGGGCAATATTTTGAAAAAAATATTTTTAAATATTGTTCGTGAAATTATACGACGTAAAAAATATTGTACGCCTATTCATGAAAGATTTCAAAATAATACAGATTTACGCCAGAATATTATATTGGGACTAGCAGGATTGAAGAACTTCATAAAATGATGGCTTTAAATTTGGGAAAATGTTTAAGCTTGAAAAATACATTTTTTAAGCAAATTAATTTAACCCTACCACATACAAATATTATTTAAAATTAAAAAATATGTTTAAAATATTTTTAAAAAACTTTTTTAAATATTTGTTTAATATTACTGAAATATTTTTTAATATTAAATAATATTTTAGAAATATTATAAAAATATTTAAAAATTATTTTACCCAGACATCTAATATTTCTATAATTTCTATAATATTTCTAAAACATTATTTAATATTAAAACATATTTTAGAAATCATTTTTAAATATTTCTATAATATTTAAAAATATTCTTCACTGATAGGGAAATATTTATATTCGTTTAAATACATTTTGTTCGTAAATTATTGTTAAATATTTTATCGTGTTTTAAAAATGAGCCTGTGCCTTAAGGACTGACATTTTAACGGATACTGTTATTGCCAATAAAATGTTTCAAATTAAATTAAAAAGTTATTAAATTATTTTAAATTATGTTCATCATCAATTTCTGTTGGTACTTTTACAGCAACTGCATAATTATTAGGCAGTGTTCCCAGAGGGCGCGCAATTTTTACGCTCTTTGACATAACGGTATCTAATCTGTTACTCAGCAGAAAAGCTTAATCAACATTCGAGTAGGATTATGTCTCAGAACGCCGAGTCAGCCGGACGTAGGTTTCGATCCTCTTTGTTGCGAACGGGAAAATAAATACGAAGCGCGCGCCACCTACAGGTTGCGGGAACGTACAATGGGCCGAGTGATGCATGTCGGGCCAATTGGGTTTACGTCTGCGCCGAGTATCGCGAGTTGTCTGTTGTTTTAGATGTGGATGCATTTCTCGAAACCGCGATCGTTATAGGTCATGAATCGCTCGGGAAACGGCTACCACAGAACAGATAGGAGCGCGTCTGGCCCTTTTTACAGCGGTAAAAAGTGGAAGAAAAACACGAGGCAACGCTGGGATCGAACCGGAGAGCGAACGTGGAGATTATTGTGCTTTTTGCTTTTACAGTTGTAGTTTGAAAGTCAGTCGAGCGAGCTGGCGTAATAAAGAAAGACTTCATTGCGAGGAATGGAAAAAGTGGGTATTTTCAGGTCGGATTGAGGATGGAGTTTCGAGAGGTGGATAAGAAAATTGGATTGCAGTTACGTGAAGGAATCGAGTTAGATAAGAGTAACGTGGAAAGTAATTGAAAAATACTGACCATTCTAATGGAAATAAAATAATTTGAGTTAAATCGATTAAATTACGATTAAGTGAATTTATTGGCGCCTGTAAGCTATTTTTCTGAGATTGTTTTGGAGTCGAATTATAAAGTTAATTAATTATAATAATTACTGTCACTCAATGCTATTTCTTAATTGGTACTCTACACATTCTTGATAATTTGATATTTTTAGAATGTAATTATTATTTATGTCATTTGGGCAGAGTAATTTCATTAAGTTATATAAGACCCGAGTATATCTGAGAAACTCGCTTTTACTTTTCTGTATTACTAGAGATAGAATTCGTCTTCAATAATTGATAGAAACGAGACTAGAGAAACAAAAAATATTTGAATTCAATATACTGTCGTTTAGTATACTATATGAAAAACCATATGGTACAAAATAATTGCAAAGAGAAATTTCTTTCGGTGGAATGTATACAGAATGTTTTCATGCAAAACGTAATCGTGTGCATCGGAACGAAAGTCAGTCTTGCAATATTTGTGGTCATTTTTTGTCAAATTGACACTCACAATATTAAACAGTTAATGTGTATTAACAATTACATCTTTCATCTCGATTACAATACTGTTCCGACTTTGTTACAGTTAAAAAAATTTTGCTTTACCCGAGTAAAAAAATTATCAAACATTAATTCGTCGAATTACACAAATCGATCCCACTGACTTCGAAAACTCTTAGCACGAGCAAAAAGTGGCGCGCCAACCGCGGCCGCTCATATATCACGCAAAACCGGAGATGTTACTCGAGCAACGTCTAAGTGGCGCAAAACGCTGCGACATGAAAACCGGGTGTCCGCGTAAATTTGTGGTAACGCGTGAGCCGATCGCTCCACTAGCATTGACACCATTTAGCGAAACACCGGTATGATAAAATATTTGCGGTTCGCTCATTTTTTATTTTTCCCAACCCTGACACCCGACGCCCAAGAACGGAAGGTACATCCCCCCTCCAGGGGGGGGGGGTGATTAACGCTGGTGCGAGCAACCCGCGATATTATTTTCCGGCTGAAATATTATCCGGCGCGACCACACACGCGGTGTCACTTGACCACGCGACAGGCGAAAAAAAGGTTTTCCAAACGAAAGTGCAGCAGCGAGGGGCATTTGTTGCGCGTGCGGTTCGGATCATTGTTGCCCCGGACCTTCGGAGATCGATGACGGTCCCGAGCGGGACATCGGTTCGCCGGTGCGCCGTATAAATTACGCGGCCGACAACAGGCCACGCTGTCGCCGAGCGCACGAGGACCCTCAGATTGAGAGGCCACGAATATACGCGCTGATAAATCGCGCCGAGCCGAATCAATGAACCCGCGCCGCGCTTAGCTCTTTTCCAGCTTTGCCACGGATAATGAAGAGGGCAGAAAAAGGAACGACGAGCACGAGGCCTAATATGGGCGCCGGGCCTTATACGGGCCGGTGGTTACGATTCTCCACGGAAATAATGAGTTCAATCGCGCGAGCACGCGCGGACCGACGATTTCCAGCTGATAATGACGAACGGTGCGGCAAAAGTTACAGAAACTGGAAACAGCAGCCGAGATTCAGTTCAAAGAAAGGTCTAATTGTAAAATAGGTAGAGAATTTGGATAGAAAATGTATCGAGTGTATCGAATTGGATTAAATGGCGACCAATAAGAAATCACCAATAAGGTTTATTTTCAAAACGTAATTTGCAAGTAGTTGTATTAAATTATAAATCAACATGTAAACGCACTGAGAGAAACGCACTTACTGTAATTACAGTTGGAATAACCAAACTCATCCATAGAAGCTTTTTTAACTGTAAGAAATGGTAAGGATTACCGATTTTTTCTCAGTGCAGAAATGAATTGATGAGTTTTGTCCATTTTGCAATTAGAAGTTTTTAATTTGAATTGATTCTCGGCCACTGGGAAGGATGGAGTGAAGTTGGAGCGGTGAAAGGTACAGGCTTAAAAAATTGTTTTGGTTCAAGAGGATTCATAGTTTGAGAAGGATTTTTCGTTTGACATTAGCCCAAAAAGAATTCTTTTTGATTCGACAAAAAATCTTTTTCTGGTCAAATCTTTTCGACAGAACGATTTACGTTTTGAGGCAAATGGATTTTTTTCTACAGACAGCTTTTGCTCTAAAAAGCTCTGTTTTTTTAGACAAGTGTATATTCCGTTTCGTACTGCAAGCGAGGTACGCAAATATTGCAACTTCTCATTTTCTGACAAAAGGATGAATATTGATTCACGGTAAAATTTTGATTCAAAATACAATAATTGTGAATTTAAATTGTATTCATATTGTCACAAAACGTAGCTTTTTCGTTCAAAAGGGCTTTATTTCATTCCCAAGGATAAGATTGAAAGTAAACTTTTATTGAGTTTATTTATGGTCATAAGAGTTTACGTTGCGTACTCTCGGAAGAATAAAAATTAACTCCCTCGTTGCAAGTGTTTATGCACGTATTGTCAGAGTAGATTCACTGGTTTTAAATGAAACTTTAAAGATTTTAAGAATAGGTTGATTTAGTGTAACTCACTTGTGCAAACTCGGAAATCGCAAAATCATAATTCTTCCTTTATAGCACAGACTATTGTCTACATATTCAAAACAAATATATAGTAAATATTTAATGTACATTTTTTAATTTTAAATATTTATAAATATGTACAAAATATTTTACAAAAAAATATAGGTAATATTTTTAATTATTTAGTAAATATATTTAAATATTTAGTAAACTTTTTTTTACATTTAACATTAAAATATTTTCTAAATATTGAAACAATATTTAAAAACATGTACAAAATATTTACTAAATAGTTATCGCTGTTACGGTTTATTATGTATGCAAATTCCCATATTAAATATTAAAATTAAGTTAAGTAAGTACATATGAATTGATTAAAAATATTATGTCGTTCATTCAAAATAATTGAATCATTAACTATAATTTTTCTTACTTGGCCAGAAACTATCGTGTCTCTTAATATTCATTTATTCTACATTTAATAAATTATTATATCACTTATTCAAAGTAAGTGCAATTTGCACTAAATTAAAGTGAGGGAGTGAGAAAGTTTAAAGATTTTTTAAATTTAGATTCATAATAGTTAGTTGGCATTTTAGTTTGAGTATGGGCAACAAGTCGTAAGAGAAAAGTGTTTCGAATAACTGGGCTGAGAACCCTCGGGCACTTATGGAAAATGTAACGAGCTTGCGCATTAGAGGAATTATTTAAATCTAATTGACAATTTCATTTGTCAAAGTTACGTCATAAAGCGGTTGTGCGAATCAATCATCGGGAAGCTGGTCCAATCCGGGAAGCAATTTTGCGGCGATGTAATAAATGGGAGCAAAAAAATATTCGGTAGTCCGAATAAAGACATAATTACGTTCCACTTAGTTTGTAATTAGGTTGAAGTACAAACTGGGAATGAAAAAAAAAAACGTGACGCAATTCATCGATCCGACGATCGCATTACACATGCAATCGATGCAACGGAAAATTGTACAATAAAAATTTGTCGATTGGACGAAGTTGCGTCAGTGATGAAGCTTACGGCAAGTTTCTCCAAGTGGAAGTTGGACAAAAAGGAAAAAAAGTTGACAATTTGCTTATTCCGGATAAGCGAATGAGTGGCTTTTCAAATTGTTTTATCTCAATCAGAGCGCGTTCGACTAGTGCTGATTTAGGAAAACCTTGTTAAAAGAACGGCAAAAAAGCGTTTATCCCGTTATGGATCGAACAAGAATCGGTCCTGATTGGTCTGCATTTGACGTTCCCACCTTAAACCAAACGGACGTTTACAATCGCGGAATCGAGAAAACGCAATTCGCAGTTGGAACGGAGGATTAAAATTAACCTTTCGCGCGGCGATAATTGACTTTTCAGGCGACCCAATTAAGATGAAGATCCCTTATATAATGTTCAATCCCATTCGTCAAACATTGCCTATTAATAGACTCCAGGATGCGAATCGTTACAAAATCGCATGCAGTGCCATAAATTTTCCTGGTACTGAAAGGTCAGGCGGACACGAGGAACACTTTTTTGACATTTCGCGTTTTTCTCGTCGATTAAACCCATCAAGAAACGTGTGTATCAACTGTCAAGAAATGGAAACGAAATGATACAGCTGTCCCTCCGATTTTGCCAAGCATCTAGGCATTTTGGCTTGCTGTTAACCTAAAAAGATTAGTCTAAGTGAATGCCCGCGTGTCTGTCAAGTCTGCATCACAATTTCACGTTTGTCTTTATAGGTTAATCCAGGATTGTTATGAAAATTTCATATTCTATGAAAAACGTCCGCGCATTTTAGTTAATTGTTTTATCATGCAAAAATCAAAAATATACTTCCTCCCGAATTCTCCATCCCAAACAAGTGAAATTACTTTTTAGGAAATACCTACAACGAAGAACTCGCCACTCCCAGACACCATTTTTGGAATGGCACATTTTTCCTGGAAGTTACAAACTCATCGATGCGGCTTCCTGAGATCCGTCCGATTCGTGCACCTCAAAAATGGTTTTCGTTGCGTGTTCTTCGGTCGTTATTACCGAGTTGGCCGCTGAAAAGAAAAACCGCGGGTCGTCGTAGGTGGACGAGCTCCCGGAAAAGAACGCCAACGCAAAAGGAACAAAGGGATAACAAATACCGGTAATGAGTTTCCTCCTGACGTAACGGTCCGTGTTCCCTTTGATCCTCCACGGCGATGACTTGGTTAGCCGTCCGCCACTGAGCAATGCTAATTATTCGGCCGCGGAACAATTGCGACACTCGGCGAACATTTTTCGCGAGATAATGAGATGCCGGTAATGATACGCGCACTTTAATGTTTCATTCATGTGTTTATCGCGGACGGACAACGCGTAGCCTTGCCCGAGATAATCGTCTTAATTAATTAGACGAGGTTGGCAATTACGGCCAGAGTTGACAAATATGCCCGATTCCGGAGTTGCGAAGAAATTCACTTTTAGCCTCCACCTCCTGAAATAGTTTCATTTCTGTAGGTACCTTAATTGAAACTCATTGAGTTAAATATTAAAAAATATTCAATTAAAAATGTTTAATCAACTGGAAAAATACCAGAAGAGAGTGTAGGATGTTGAAAAAGTAGGTTACTCGTTGTTTTTCTAAAAAAAAATTGTTGTCTGTGCAAAACTTTTTTTACTAACCAAACAATTAGGTTAATTATAACCTAACTGATTAAATATACCAAATTCGGTCAATGGAATATTTGAATTCTGTCAGACTCAAATGATTCGTCACTATCATCCAGCGTCTTGCATTTCAGTTGCTTCACCGACTATTTTCTAAATGTACCCTAAATGAAAAAATCGTAAGGACTTCGTGGAAACGATTTCGCCGCCATCGCATCGCTACACAAAGGCGCGATAACTTTTCGCCCGCGACACTCAATTAAGATACGCCGATTTAATTTGTAATCGAGCCGATCCCGAGGTCGATCGACGTCGAAGGGTCGGGCTAATGGACGACGCGATAAATCCGCGACGATGAAATTTGAGCGTTCGTTTTCGCATTAGCATAGCGCGCTCATAAATAACGATACGAAAACCTACGCAGCGTCGCGTTCGGGGAGGGGAACGCCATTATGGTGCATGTAAGCGGTCCCTGCTGATAAATAAACAAATAACGAAATGATGCACGAGCTTATATCACGGCTGCGAGTCGAAGTCCTTATACATATGACAATGCCAGCCACGAAGGATGCATTTGTCCTTGGCTGGCTTAATGTATTGTCTACGTGACTTCTGCCATGGACGAGCACGATAAGCCGGGAAAAAGCGCCCATTCAGCGCGACTTGCGGGTCGGTTTCGCGGCCGCTTTTTGCCGTCGATTTTCGGCGAGATTTATCAGACCGGGTGTCTCCATATTCTGTCGGCTGAATGGACATAAGAAAAAGTCGTTCATTGATTTTCGCTCGGCGGAACAGGATTGCCGCCCACCGAGGTCGCATCCGGTTATTGATAGTGGAACCACTCACAATGGATATCCCTATTTTGCTAATTTTTTATTGCTGTGCGTCTTCTACGACGACCGCGCGATCAATCACAGTGATTAAACTTTTTCAGGAAACGATCGCGACGGTGCAGAAATAGCATGTTACCGGTCGCTGATTTGATTTTAATAACACGAGACGCAGACGGCGCGCTTTTCGACGGGATTTTGAGAAATTGGACACGCCGCACGCGGGGCGGCGCAACGGGAATTAAACGATCAAGCCGGCAACTCGAGCGCCGCGACTTAGTCCGCCTGCATACACTTTTACGCGCGCCCGGCTAATCTGCTTTCCGTGTGCGCACACTGTTACGGGATTTTCATACGCAGGCTGTGCCGTCGTCATAATTCACTTCTCGGAAGACGACTGAACTTGTAATTATCGTTCGCAGTCGGCCTTGACTAAATCGCGCTAAACCATCTACCCGAATTGCTAATTTATGGCATTCCTCCGGCTGAACGAGGGAATCGAAGAGGGTACGATTTTTATGAAAAATGCAGTTCTGCAGGCAGTGGGATTGTGCCTGGGTTGAAACGTTTAGTTGGATTTCCGAGATGAAATCGGGATTAAGGATGGGGAGGAGACGAACAATGTAACAGAGAAATTCAGTTTTATTTAATTAAATTAAATTGTGAGTCATTGTTTACTTCTGTGGTTTTTATGAAAAATCACAAATAGAATGAACTGTGGATAATGCATAAATTAATTTAATGTCAATTTGAAATATTTGCAATTAAAGTTTCAAGTGTAAAGTTTTATATTTTATTTTCATTTTCATTTTGAAGTCAACCAAATGATTTGTTACAACAAGCATAATGCCAACACATTAAGTTCATATTTTACATGAAAAATTTACAAAACAATTTTTTTAACCTCTAAAAATTAACTTAAACCGTTCTTACTCAGGTGAAAAATCTGTTTGTCAATGTTCTTTTAGTTTTTGCGGTGCGGCATGCAAAATCAAAATGGTTTTATTTGTTTCAGCATCACTGCAAAAACTGGGAAAAGTTAGGCGTCTTATTTAAGACACTAAACGTCTTAACTAAGACGCTGAGCGTCTTAAATAAGACGCCTAAGCGTCTTAAGTAAGACACTAAACGTCTTAAATAAGACGCCGAGTGTCATAATTAAGACGTTTAACGTTGCAGAGTTTTTGCAGTGTTACGTCCGAAATTCCATAATATGGTGCATTATCCACGAATATTGCTTAACAACGGTCCTTTAGTTCATACGTTGTCAATGCGATTCGAATAAAAAAATAGGGAGTTAAAACAAACGGCCACGTCTACCAGCTGTAAGAAAAACATCTTATTAACGATTGGTGTAAAACATCAACTGCAAATCGCTGCTATTAATTACTATGGTTTATCGGGTAGACAAGTCGCAGAAATGTTTTGCTTGACAAGTCGCAGAAATGTTTTCCTGAATTTTTATGTTATAATTATGTGGACATTCATGGAATACGGTTAACAGTTGGTATGACTATTCTTGTTGACATAACCGACGATTTTCCTGTTTTTGGCGAAATTTCTAAAATTTATATTTCTGAAAATATTGTACATTTTTGCATGCACACAATACATGTTATTGCATTTGATGAGCATTTTTACGCATATGAATGCTATGTAAGTGAAGTCCCAAACTTGGTCAAAGATATGAAATCTTTATCCTCCGTTACTCCTTGCTTATTAATTAAAAAGAAAGTTTCATTATATGTAGCTACGAGATATGCCATTTAAATGTGTGAATACGTCGTTGTATAAAAATCTTGTTATTTGAATACAAATTTAAAATATAAATCGTACATTTTATTAACAAACACCTTTCTTATTTTTATTCTGAGTGACAAATGGACAAAAATTCCTGCCTTGCGGTGTAAGATATTTTAAATCGGTTATTTTTGTATTTGTAAACTATAATTGCGTAATTCTTTTATTGTTATTTTATTGATTACAACATTATTTCGAAGAAATTATGATAAATAAATTAATTAATTAATTTAATTAATGATAAATTAACTAAACATTGTATGTTTAATTAAAGCACGTGTATGTTTTTTATTTGTCTAATTTATTTTTATTTGTTTGTCTAATTCTAATTCTTACTTTAATTTATATTTTAGAATAGTGATAAACAATAAGAAATTCTAAAATCCAACCTCTTGTGACAGTTGATGACAATTCATATTATTACATCAATATCAAATGTTGATTATGATCGGCTTTCGATATTTGTTAATATATTCTGAACCTTATTTTATTTGTCATATGTGAATTTATACAATATGTATTTGTGATAATCAAGAGCACGTTGATATTTCAGGAATTGTCATGTGAGTACTACAGTACTGACAGGCCTGTAACTGTCACATTTCTTGTCCTGTGATATCCACAGGCCGACTCCTGTCAATTTAACAAACTCTTCGGCATGGTATTACAACATGATTCGTCCTGTGTATTTCATAGGACATTTTTTTCCGTGCATACGTGAAGGGTTAATCAATTAGTGCATTTTCGGCCGCCATAACAGTTCATCAACTAATCACAGGAAAGTCATCATAGCAGAGGTTTCCGGTCCCATCGAGTGTACAATTCCAGAGCACTGAGAGAAGTAAAGTGTTATGCCAGCAAAAAACTTGTGTTGGAAACCCAAAACAAAGGACACAAATATGTAAATACTGAAATAAAAGAAAGATAAACACATACTTACTTTCTTTCTTTATTTCCAACCTTTATATATCTTTGCCCTCTGTTTTGCGTTTTCAACACAAGTCTTTTGCTGGCGTAACGTTATTTCTCTCAGTGAGGTTTTAGTGTATTTGATATTCCGCACATTTTGTCATATAACCCATTTGCCCTTGAAATTGTTACAAGGATAATAGCAGAAACGGTATACTCTAAGTCTAAATAAAAAATGAACATTTATTATTTTTATTTATAATTTTTGATTTTATATATCGATATTTATTTATCAATAATCATTTTTGTTATTAACAACTTCTCTAGTTGCGTCAAACCTACTAAATTTTAATGCAGTTGCGCCACGTTTTTTTAGTGCAATTGCGCAAAAATTGCATATTCCATAAAATGGAATATGCAGTTGCGCCCACTGATAACAACTGATAACTTAATTACTTAACTAATAATACTTAATTAACGATAACGCGGAAATTAATAAAGATATATTTATGACTGTACAGATTGTAATATGAAAGTAAAACTTCAAACCCGTATTTCTCGAAAACTTTTTTCGCCTCTTTTTTGTGTACTTTGTTTGAAATTCATTATCTATGATTTGTCTAGACATATTTTGATTATTCGCAATTATAAAGTTATGAACAAAAAAGTGAAAAAACTCGAAAAAGACACTTTTTCAGCATTTCTTGATAATTTCACCCATTACTTCACGGAAAAAATTTAGACGTCCTGGGAGGTACGCCGACTTATGTCCCGTGATTAGGGACGCCTGCTGCCCCGAATCGAGGCATATGACGTATCTAATCGGCACACACGTGGTACCAACTGTATAATGCAACTCAAGTATCTAATGCAAATGTTTATCTATTAAAGTGTTGCCCTGTGATTCGGGGCAGCAGCGCTTCCGTATTCGGGACTTCAGACGAACCTAATTTCCATACAAGATATGTACTTGTACAAGTTCGTCTGGCCTAAATGTTTTCCGTGTTTTCATAACTTTTTTTGATAATGTTTATACAAAATCTGTTTACTCAAATTATAGTCGTATAAAATTGGAACAAAACGGCGGTAATTGGATAAGAATTAGTTAAAAATTGGACGCCCAGTAACTTTATTTTACTTTAGAATAAAAAACCTATGAGATACTTACACCACGGCGAGTACGATAAGCTTGACGAATTTCATTTCCAGGAATCTGTACCAGCACACCATTATTGTCATTCTGAAACATAATATTTTTATGTAACTCATATAATTAGATTTTGAATAAAATATTTTACATCAATTATAAAACGGCAACTGTTTTATAATTGATTGACCAAACAGATTTGTTTAGGTCATTATTGTTGCGCAAACAGTGAACTGTAATTGTACTAATAGATGCAATGCCTTCGGTCAATCATACCAATATGTTTGAAGCAATTATAATAGTACATTACTTCACAAGAAAAAGCTACCCTGATAGAACATCAATTTTAGATATATACTATACATATATAGTATATTTACAATATGCATATATTATATGTATATATATAATTTATATATAAATGTTCATCTAATGTATGTATAATATACATTATGTTCTATCGGGGTATAGGTTTTCCCTTCGGCTCAGACTGTCGACATAAAACTAGTTTTTTCCAAAGTAAATATACGATATTTTCCTCAGCGAAACAACAAAACATGTTATTTCATTTTACGCGTCACGGGTAGCGGGTCACAAGTGGAACTATCATGTTAGAGGGCCGTAAGCGGCAGCTTACGGCCCAAGAAACAGATAGTTCTTTCGTCCGGAACCTATGACGCATAAATGATTTTTTTCCACTCACCATTTGTACTGGAACTGCATTATCGTCACCATCAGCTGCATATATTTCCTAAAACAACATGTAATAAAATAAATTAAGTAAAATTATTAAATGGAAGTAAACATGTTTAAGTGAACTAACAGCATTATCAATTAAAATAAAATAGATTTCAGTATTTTTTCTCGATTATTCTGTTGTGTGCAGATTCAGTAAAAGTTAGGAATGTAAATTATGTTAGTAATGCACTTTAATATAACCTGCGGTAAGAAAGTATTAATCCATTGATGTTTGAATTATTCACGTATAGGAAAATAATGATTGAAAAAAAGATAATCTGGCAACAGTATGGCGTAGTATGGCAACAGTAAAGCGCAGTATGGCAATAGTATGGCAGCAGACTGGCTCATGATCGCGAGCCAGCTCGTTGCCATACTACTTCCATACTATTACCAGACTCGTAGTCTGGCAACAGGATGGCAATAGAACGGCAACAGTATAACTAGCGATGATGTGCCAGACTTGTACTTTTCTACGCGGGAGGGATAATATTTACACATAGTCGTATGCGCTGATGCCTAGTTAATAAAAACGTATACGTTATCATTAAACGTTAAATTAAAACAAAGTTAACTTACCCTTGCTTGACGATTTCTATTTTCAGGAATCTCTACCAGCACACCATTATTGTCATTCTGAAATAAAAGGTTAGAGTATGTTATATGATGAATGTAACCTAGTAATAGTATATTATGTATTATCGGCGGTATGTGAGCCTTCACTCAGAAAAATGTTTGGTTCAAATAGCACTAACCAAAATATTTGGGTAAATAAACCAAACAATTAGTTAAATAAACCAAACATTTAGTTAAGTCAAACAAACATTTAGTAAAATTAACCAAACATTTAGTTAAATCAACCAAACATTTTGGTTAGTGCTATTTTAACCAAATAATTTGGTTTCTTCAACCAAAATTTGTCTGAGTGTTTATTGACCTGCGTAGAGTTGACAACACGAGATTAGCACGAAGACTGATATCGGCATGTCAATAATGACTTACCGCCCGTGATACATACTGCACTTTATATATAAATATAATATGTATAATGCACATATGTTGGGACTGTCAGATTTTTCAGAGATTTTCAGACATTTTCAGAGATTCTGAATGATTTTTCTATTTTTACACTGAGAAAGGACATTTGTATGAAACAGACAATGTCAGTTGCTGAAGTGAGAAGTGTCTTAGTGTTTGAAACATATAAGTTCGGCTGAATGAGACCGTGATTATTTCTGACGATAATGTCATCTACCTTTCAAGTTTAGAAAACTGGATTGCCTACTCCACGACGTTTTCAGCTTTAATCGTATATTACTACCTTTGTTTATCCGGATCAAGTAATCATTTTTTCAGTGTATAAGAACACGGCTACGACAATAGATCGTATTTGAATTTTTGGCAAAAAAGAACATAAACTAATCTGGGTTATATTTTCATAAGTCCTCTTAATATAAGACATTTCATTTAACCCTCATTTACCCCACCAGGG
>JABFPB010000565.1:0-35623 GCA_022817645.1 Ceratoteleas bidentatus
AATAGAATGCCGTCGGGGCTTTGGTGCGTTCCGCCCGGGAACCACCATTCCGTCGATTCAGCATCACACTTCCGGCGCCGCGAATTTGCATTCGCATTCCGCGATTTTCGCCGGTAATCGGGCAAAGGAACACGCGGCAGATTATTCAAGCGGCGTCGGCGCAAATATTTGTCCAGATCAGTATCGGGCTCGCCAGTGGCAACAGCGCGCTTTAATTCGCGCGGCCCTCTTTCGCGGCAATTTTTTGTTGACGCTCGGGCCGATGCATATTTATGTCCCGCGGAAAGTCAACACCGAATGCCGGCGCATTATTCGTGCCGAAATGTTAAACACGCGGGCTATTCGTGCCTTTAATAACGGCATATTGCGGACGGACCGATCGATGCCCGACGGAAATGTCACCCGGGACCGTCCGGTCCGGCGTTCGTTTCGCGCTTTTCAGCGCGCGAGACGCCCGGTGATTTGTCGCCCCTGCGAATCGAAACAACGCCGCGCGGAAGCGTCGCTTTAATTTATCTACGCATTTGCCGTCAAAACGGATATTATTAATTACCCGGCACAACGTGCGTACAGCCGTGTCGCGCGTTTAATTTGCGATTTACGTAACCGGAAGTTGCGCGCTGTCTCTAATTAAAATGGCCACGTCAAAGTTGCGCGCGGCCATCGTGCTTCAGCTGCTCATTATGAAAATCGCGTCCGATCCGCGTTATAAATCGCGCTAATAAAACAGAAATCCGGATAAATTGTAATTAAACTATCAGCTAATTGGGGTGTCCTGTTGGCTGCCGGATTTTCGCGGCGCCGCCGGGGGTCCCGCCCACTCGCTGGTTCACCCCTGGCGAACTCCCGTTCACCCCCGGCCTGCGCACAAAATAAGTCGCAGCGAGTAAATAAGTCAGTGCGACTTGTTCGCGCAATTTAGAATCCCGGCGGATGACGAATGGCGGCATTTCGGGCCAGATATTGTCCCTGGTCGACGGCTTTATAATTCAGCCCGCTTCGAGACTTTATCACACGATAATGCATGTCTCGCTGAAAAGAGTGCGTCGCCAAAGTAGACGCGTATGGTCCATTCAGAAACATTAACGTCCTGGGATCCATAAAGGCTCGAAGCTCCAGCTAACGTACGATCCGTGGAAATAATGCAGACGGTGCGCGACCCGAAATTTATGTGGATAGGCAGCTTAAATCGCGATCATAACCCCGGTTCGAGTACGAAATATCGTTTTACACTTGACTGCTGCCCCGTTTGTTTTTATTGCGCCTTTTACGCATTATTGGCCGCAGAACTAATGTGTAAGGCAACGGAGCGACCCACCTAAGCAGTTTACCGCCATTTCTGCCGCGCTTTTTTTCATTATCGCAATTTATATACAGTTTACGCGCCGCGGCCTTTATCTGTCGCGTCGTAAATAATAGGATCCACGCGATGAAATTAATTATTACTCACGATCCGGTATTATTGTTTAAGATGGTTTATGGCTGCACCTGATTAATTCCCGGGAGACCGTTATAAGTGCCACACACTCGCGATTTTTCTAATAAATCTGCTTTGAGCAATTGAAGTAATCTGATTAGCAGGCAAACCCGTTCAGAGACACAAGCACGTGCAAAATAATTGGCGCGAAACATTTATACGCGCAACGTCGCGATCGCAGCCATGAATAAATAGAGTGCAATTAATTACAATAGAATATAATAATACCAGTGAGCGCGACAGCTGGAAGTGTAATGCATGATTGGTGAATAATTTATCGTAACGAGAACGAAATAAATTGGTATCCTGTCACAGAAAAATCGCAGCAAGAATAGCGTATCGATTCGCGTTTGCCGAGAATTAATTTGAGGCTTCGATGACATCAATCTTATTGGTAAACTACTGGCATGTATTCCATATTCCAGCTGGTTTCGTAACTCGTAAAGTGTTTCCATGATATATTTACGAGTAATGAAAGAATCCATGAACGCATTATTGCAGGAATCAAAGACTGTCTGGCGCGTAACAATTCCTTCAACTTAACTTTAATTCCATCTAACACGTTCCCATTCCGAACAATGAATCAGATTTCTCATTTTTCGCGATGAAACGAGTTCCTTCGGTTCAATGTGAAAGTCTGAGAAGTGCAGGGAAATGTTGAACGGGATTAACGTGATCGAAACGTTGCAAAAATGTCGGCGTTCGGTGGAATCGCAGAAAGTTTTCGGCATGCCGTTTCAAGTGTCTCCACGCGCAGTAGCTAAGAGAATGCGAAGTGACGCCATCCAAGGAGGTGCGTGCTCTCGTGGGGAATCACGGGCACGAACTAATTCCCTTGATGCACGCTCGGTTTCATCGTGACCGTGCGAACGATGCCATTCGCATGTAAAATGTAACGCGAAAGAGTCACTGAGTACTCAGAAATACAAATCTTGCCATTTAACGAGTTAAATTGCACTATGTACTGCTCGCTTTTGTTATTTTTATCTCCCGACGAGACCTTCCGAAGCTGCTCCACTCGCGAGCATCGTTTCACTTAAAGTTCGCGACAAAACACATGCGGAACATCACCCAATTCCATATTCAAAGGTGAACGGCAATTGTTTCGCCTGCATTCACGTTTTATTCAATTGGTCTCATTTGCGTTGCGACAATAAAAACGCGACGCAATAAACGCCGCTAAACTTTACAATTGCCGAACTAATAATTGACATTACTATGACGCTTGGGAAATTCTAGCTGAGCCATGCCTATTGTGTGTCTATAGTTATGCTGGAATGCAAAGAAAAATTCTATGCATTCATGAGTGACTGCGATTCTGCCGTGCTTGCTACAGAAGGATTTCCCATGTGTCACTGGAATACTGCATTTTGTACGACGAACAGTAGACTCTTTTATCTAGCGCAACATAGTCGCCGGGAGGAACACACACATTTTCATAAGCGCCGCGAAGCTGTAAAGGTTTTCTCGTTCTAGGGCAGTTAACGAGCAACGTAATTGACTGACAGGGAATAAAAATAAACGTGAAACAATATAAACAATCAAGCGAATAAAACTGGAATGGTTTTTTCTCCAATATCAATCTCAGAACGATTGTTTGACAGTTCGTCAAACCATTCAATAAATGATGACTCTGTTTTTTGAAATGTTTCTTTATCGTCTAAAAGTTTTTTGAATTCGAATACCATTTTTACCTTAAATTGCGTTGGTGATTTGTTTCGTTTGATCAAATCATCGGTCGGCAAATTTAAATATGGGATGAAATTAAATATTGAGTTATCGTTGATTTGTCAGGCGATGACATAGTATCGCTGTACGTAGCATGAAACATTAGTCTCACAATCTCTTAATCTTAAGAGGCACCGATTAAGCAATTGACGTGACGTCGTGTACTGAGCACGTTTGCACCTGCAAAGCACTTGGCCGAGGCAGTAGCAACAGTCAGCGAAGTTAACCGGCATGTGTCGAGGATAATTATCGAGTGGCTCGTCGAAAGCGTAATCACTAAAAGTATACACCGTGTTCGAGAACTTTCACCGAGATCCCAAACTAGAAATCAAGGTGCAAGCAAGTTTTAACTCATCTTAGACGAGATGCTCCACCCACCACTTGTTACGACACTTAGCCTTTCAGTGACGCTACTTGCGGTTTATCAATAAATATGTCAGCGCGTCAAAAATCACGTGTTTTATTTTCGTCATAAAGTCCGTCTGGGTTCTTTGAACCGCTCCTTGATCAAACTTATTATTATAAAAATAACCACAATCTCCGGATATAACGATAACAGAAATATAAAAAATATAGTAAACGGAGAAAAATAGTCTGATAAGGAATGAATACAGACAATTAATGAATGGGAATATTTGCAATTGATCGCTTAGTTCAAAGATTCGTTCATTTTTATTTATTTTTTTTTAAAGATGAGAATTTTTTAGAAAAGTGGTCATTAATTGGGATATTCACCGTACTCGAGTTGTGTGCAGTGGAAGCATAGAGCCTTATCTGTTGAACCTTTCTCATAAGTTAAAAACTTTATTTAGAGGACTCGCAATAGAAGTCTAGTAGGATTTCCTAGATATTGGTAAATCGTGTCCTCTAACTATAGCAGTTAACTTCAGATTGTTATGTACCACTTTGCTAAACTGTCGAGTAATTTTTACTAGACTATTTCGGCACGAGCGCAATTCGATTCAGTCGAATGGAAAAGTCCAATTTTGTCGAACTGTAGCTGAAACTCGAAGACGACCCTAAGCTAATTATCCCATAACTCGCTAGTTCAGTTTCTCGTAGTCCGAATTAGATGCTTGCTTAGCTTAACACTTACTAATGCTTCCATGCTCGTCCATTTCGCATCAAGCTCTATTCCGTTTGGGCAACGAGGTCGATCTCGGATGTCTCGGACTTACTGTACGTACGTGGCGAAGTCGTGTTGGAATTATTTCACCCACCAAATTACGTAATTGCGAAATTATATTGGTTCGTTCGTGACCGCTTGCACAAGACGTATGAATCAATTAACATTCCTACAGTTTGACGAATAAGTCACGATACTCGAAAAATTAAACTCGCCAACAAATTATCATAATTACATGAAATTCGGACGTGGAAACTAATCAAGTCTTTCCATTACAATACATTCTTCCATTTCCAATAAAAATGCTCGCAGTCATTTCCATACCTCGATTTATACATCCGTCGCATCGTTAATCCACTCGTCGATGAAGTCAAATATTTTTTTAATAAAGACCCATTTAACGGTCATTCCTTAAAAAATATCGAATTGTAATTGCGCATTTAAATCGAGTTCGAATTGATGCATGAAATGTTAACGCGCTAGTGTTTATTTTTCATTTAGTTAAACTGTTCAATTAACCGACACTGCATTTTGAATAATTCCGAATCCCGCAAAAAGCAGCGTCATATGTTATTTGATTAAATAAAACAGCCTGCCATTAATCGTGCATATTCATTCGTCATCACGTAAGGAAAACAGAGCGAACGAAAAGCGATCGTGTTTTGGTACTAATGTGAACACCTTTCAACTTCCATTCACGTTCGAGATTTAGCGCCAATGTATGCAGGTACGTATGCTATTTGCGTAGGAAACGGTGAATTAATTATTTGAAGTGCAACTTTAGATCGGAGTATCAAGGACTGTTTTGTCTCAGCCTCCATTTCTCGTGCTTCTTAGCACTGCCACATATAATGACAAAGCGCGCGTAGACAGAGAAGCGAGGTCAAACAAACAATATGGGGATGTGCACGCACGTTTCGAAGTGTGAGCGCGTTGTGCATGGCGCTATCTCAAAATAGTAGCGTGTAGTGCTACGGATTGTAGCGTATATACTTAGGGTAAAATTGAAATAGAAGGAACTGGAAATTCGACAATGATGGTACGCGTCATGCGGAAATTTCTGCTGTATGGAATGTATACAGTTCGCGCTTGTTTTCTTTGGGTAATATAATTAATTCCACATATTTCGGCACCATCGAAATTCACGCGGGCATTACTTGCCAGGCGTTATTTAATTTCGCGATTTATGTTAATTCGCATAAATTAACACTGTTTCACTGTTTATGTTAGATCCAGTCTGTAGCATTCGTCAGATGTGGACAAAATAATCAATAGCATAGTTTACTGCTTATGTATCTATTGGTCAAAATTTATAGATTGTATTGCTGATATTGATGTATAAAATACAATGTATAAAATAATAAATACGAAATACGAAGTTATGGTAAAAATGTCCAAAGATTGTTCTTCCATTGAGGACTTTTTGTTCGAATCGTAATGTATGATCTTCGGATAATTAGACATAAAATGTCGCGTTTTCATTTGCACCAAGAGAAAATGAAATAAAAACCAAAAATTGCAATCGATGAAGAGTAATAATACTCGGGAGACATTTAAACAGTACACAGACCAGTGGTCATAGGTTTTCCGCCAAGTTCGACCGCAGTCTCGTGTTCTCTCGAGGAAACTTGGACGCCAGAAGTAGTAGGAAGAGAGGCCCGTGTTTCACGATGAGCTCACAGTTTCTCTTGAGTAAACCAAATTAAAAGAGTCTCAAATTGGATCAGATCGGATTTCCCACAGTTTAATGCAAGTCTCGACACAGAGCCGTAGACTGCACTATAAATTGCACGTGTAATATAAATGAGGCTCGAGTTTTCATTGCTAGACTTCAGTCGTGCAGTGATTAAATCGTCGAAACGAATAAAGTTTCAGTCATCTTAAAATGTGCTAAACTCAATTACCTGTATCGAAGGAGAATACGTAGCAAGGGTGCGAGTAGAACTTTGCGAACAATTAATCATATTTTGTCCAAAAAACAATTTCATCGAATGGATATTTCATTTCACGTTCAATACCGTATCAATGAATTACAAAAGGGCCGAGCGACATTAAATCCGTTTTAATTCATTTTACAATTTACAACTTTTGTTGGATTGTAATGCATGAAATTCTGTTTGATAAAGTGTATCTACACGAGGAAAAATATATTTGTAACATATGCGCAAATATTTAGCTTTGTACCGCACAAACTATAACTTTAAATTTAAATATATTTTTTTAATTTAAAAACATATATTTTAAATACGTATAATATATGAATTTATACATGATAAACATATTTAAAAATATAGGCAAATTATTCAGTGTTTTGTTAAAATATATATTATAAGGGTGTAAATCTTTTTGATGGTTATATTCACTTATATTTTTTCTTTGATTTCGCGCAGTTGTCCCCCAATTCATCCTGGAACAAATATCGATTTGGAACGTTATTCGACATAATATTTCGCTTGGAAATACGGGAGTTATTTGCAAAAAGTTGATTTTTACGAAATTGGAGGCCTTCCGAAAAAAACAATGTTCATTTTTCACCCCAAAAATTCGTCACAAAATCGTGCACCAAAAGTCGAATTTTCAAAATACCGAAAATCCGACCCGAATTTCCAAGCAAAATTTAAATCTGAATACCGACGACAAAGCCCCATCGAAATCGAATGTAAACTTTCCGAGTTATTTGTCCCGCCGTTTTGAAAAATGCTGTTTCGAGACAAACGCGTTTAAAGTCTCACTTTCACTTTTATTGTATGTAAGTAAAAAATGCCTTTAATTAGCAATACCAGCGCAATACATTTGCCCTTCACCACTGTCGATCAAAAATATGTACTACTGTTCCATTTGGGAAAAATATCCAGCCGGGAGATTTTTCAGAAAATCGTCTCGTTAACCGGTTAAAATGTTTCTGGCCGACTTGCGAAGAATACGAAATTAAAGTACACGAAGGAACATTTTAAGCCCAATAAAAAAATCGATTTTTTGAAAACGTCTAGGTGGCCTACCCTCTTAAAATCTCTTATACCTATGTATTTTATAGATTTTATTAATATATATTTTACGAATACATTTACATCCGTATAGCCAAATAGTTTATCCACGTTTGTGCAGTAAGCCGGACCGTTTTCTAAAAACACATTCGTATGATAACTTTTAATTAAAAGTATACGTTTTCAGTAAAGTTATCGACATGTGCAATTTCGGTATACGAGCTTGCAATAATACGAACAAAATACCATTCACGTTTGTTAATCATAATTGTATTGTGCATTTATTTTCCACCGAATTGTTTTACGTGATGTACTTATTGTATTCGCATGTCTGTTTGTGTTTCATATTTAAGGTTCATGTTAATTACGACAACGTAATGTAATAGCATTACGCAGTTTGTATCGCCGAACATAATTTCGCATGCAGTCAGCATCAACACGTTTTTGTAATAATTTATTTTTAATGTTTATCCCTGTCATTAGTCATAAATTACGAAAAGTAATAATTTGTAAAAAAGATATAAATAGAAGTATCTATTTGTAAGATAAAGGTAGAACTAGACTTTACACGAAATGTATTACTTGTGTCTTAATGCTGTTAATATTGATAGATTTGGTTATTATCCATAACAAAATTTAACGAGAAGTACAAAAAACTTCTTTTTCGCTGAACTTAAATAAGCTATTTCAATGTAATATATATTCAACATTGCATGGAGTTGATTATAAGTCGACTTTTAGTTTCATGAACTGAGTAGGATTTACTGTGGTAAAAGATTTAAATTAAATGGGTACTGGCATGACAAACTTCTATCTGACTCAGTAATTATTATAATACAAATTAAAATCAGTTTTTAAACAAACGCTTTATATTAATGTTGAGACCCAAAGAAGTATAATTTTTTCCATAATTTACTTTAATATGACTATTTCAAACTACATTTATGTACTATTAAAAAAGAAGGTAATAATATCAGAAAACTTGTGCTGAATATACATGAGAAAACGAAGTTGTGAACTGTTTCGTATTTTTTCAACTAAAAATTTACTTCGAAATGGGATTGCTAAAAAGTGTAAAAATTGGCACTTTTTATACCCAAATATAAAATTTGATCGTTGAATACATCTCATTACACTCTTAAAATAGAACTTGAGTGTAACATTCCGAATTATATTTTATAAATGAGTAAGATTTGAAAATCGTTAAAGTTACACTGGTCAATGATCATAGCATGAAAGGTATGAAAGATTATCTTTTTTATTGTATTTCGTTTCGAAGACAAAGTATATGGAGTTATAAGAACCCTTTTTCTCTTCATAAAGAGAATTACTACAATCGTAGACTTAGCACATCTAGATTTTAACTTTTACGACTGTGTTGCAAAATCACTCCTGTAAATTTCAAACGCACGTAAAAAGAATCCTCTACATTTGTCAATTATTTATAACTCCGTTCAGCAATGTCTTTTCCTCTGTTATGTCTTTAAATCTTTTTTTTTTTCAATTTATTTTTCATCCGGATTATACGTGATCCGCAAAAGCGTTACGTCGTCCGTGAATTTGAAGCGCCAAAGTTTTTACTTTACAAGCCGCGCGCCATTTCAGTTTGCTTGAAATGTTACTGTCGAGGTATCATTTTTTTTAATCTGTTCAACGATAGCATGCGTTCATTTTTATTGTCATGAGAACTCGCTGATATCGATCCATCATTTGTTATCTCAAACGAAATGTGACAATATAGGAATCGTGAATAGTCGCAAATAGACAAAATGTCTATTTCAAAAACATCTATCTCAGTATTTTTGCGAGTGAATGTGCAAGTTCGTATTGTTCATCGTGAAACATTAAACGACAACTTTCTCGTACCACATAAGTACGCTTAAATAAAAGCAACCATGCGCAATACAGCATAATTCAATAACTATTGGTTGTTTTAGTAACAAAATTCGAAGTTGACGCTTACAGAGAAAATTAAATTAGTTTAAAGCGAAGGAAACATTGCACCGAAATTGGATTAAGGTCATACTTGATGCTTTAATTGAGTTTAAGAAAATTTGATCACGGTTAACAAATAATGTACCATCCTCCCAAAATCATATACGTTAAAATTGATTATAAATTTCACTTATATTTTACTTTACATTTAACCTGCTAAAATGTGGCACATTGTAGAAAATATTCAATAAAACTGTGGCAAAACAGTTCAAAGCTGTTGCTTTCGTTACATAAGAAATAGATTGTTAGTACTATTTTCCACCTTGTACGCTGCTGATCTGATCTTGCCGCAGATTTGATATCGGTTCTTACATTAAATTCCCTGCCAAATGAGAAAATAAGATCTGAATAAGATTTTACGATGGATCTAAAGTGAGATCTTAATAGGATCTCATTCTATTTTTGCTTTTAAATTGGAAGCGATCTGATGATTAGTTAGTACAAGCTGTTGCGTTTCACAAACAGCGCCTCGTTCGTTTTACACGTTCGCTTCACTTTTGTTTCGTTTAAAGTTATGGTTATTTAATTAAAAAACAAAATTATAGTGCGTCAGTTACACTGTTAAAATAAGTGTTTTATTTTCAAACGTTTCGTGTAGTCGATTTTAAAATACTTCCAAGCGTTTTAAATTGATTTTGCAGTAATGTAAGATTCAAAATATCTGGCTTTAAGTGATTCGTCAAGTCTGCTGCTACATATTTAGTGTCTTTTTAATTTGTGCCGTTAAAACATAGGATTAACGGTTGAATATAACCGGTCAAACCTTTTTTCCTACCCTAACGGATCTCTAACATTGAATTGATGTTGATTTGATCAACAACATCGTCAACAACATCGATTCGACATTGATTCAACATCGATTTCAAATCATGTTTTGTTAGGGTTAGATTACTGCAAATCTAAGTTGCAAGAAATAGCGAAAAAAGTTGAATGCCCGAACATTTTTTACCGCAAATTCTATATAAAATGTTAATATAAATTGAATAAATAAATTAATCGTTAATTTGTATTTAGATATTATAGATACTGTCTGAGCAGTGACCATTTATATCTGAATGCGACTGACTGCGCGCCTTGCTCCTAAAGACCCTGATTTGTCGGCCATGCGTGCGGTCACGTTTTTGGCTACAACTCCGTATTTTAGCGAATACGGAAAAACCGTTCGGGCCACACACTTACAGTATTGATTTTATGGAAGAAATAACTTCGCCCAAGTTTTTTTCGCCCAAGAATAAGATACCCCCTTAAACATCGTTGATTGATTGAACCGAATGCATATCTCATTTTCTCTGCACAATTACGTAATGTAGTTGCTAAGTAATGCTCTTTTCGCACAGCAGTCACGATGTGATGTATCCGTAATTACGCGCAAATGCAAAATCGTCACATCCTTCCATTCAGCATCCGTAGTACCTTTTTTTCTACGTTCGCCTATCAGTAGCTGCGGGTTTAAGATCATGTTTCAGCGCGCGAACCGCTCGTTTACCTCTGACCATAAAATATGCTATTTATCGTTGTTCATAGCTGGCAATGCAGCTAAGATTTCGAAAAATAAAAATAATCTTGAATCCGAACAATCTAACGCAAGCGCCTCCTCTTTCCAGGCAATTATTCCACATTGATTTACGAGTTCATTTTATATTCCCTTTAACTTCCAACAATTAATTACTTAATTAAAATCCGCTATCTTTGAAAAGTTTCCGACTATTAATTTGACCAATTAGTCTTTTTACCTAATGCGCGCGGAATACTTTATTTTGAAACTGGCACAATTTACGTCGGAAATCACATACTGGAGTTAGCTTATAATATTAATGTTACAGCGACGATGGACTCATTCGAAATTAAAGATTGCCCGACTTAGTCAAGCCTCCGGTAATTCCCAACGAGCTTTTATCCGGGCAAAAGGTCGGCACGACAAGATTTAGAAGCGAACAAATTGCAATTGCAGATAAAAACAAACAAAATGTAGGTTTAGTTTCTTTATATATTTACTTGCTTTCAGAATTATAAAGAACATTCTAAATAAAGTATCAGTTAGTACTGCTCGAGTGTAATATACACTTTATTACATAACAGACAATGTGCTATAGATATCTGGTCATATGTTAAGATAAAACGAACGCTGCGAAAATTCTGCACAAGAAAGAACTCTTATGTTCCAGTGTTCAGTATGAAATTTTCTCTTAGTAGTTTATATTATTATGTTTAAATTTTTAATCATGCGTTCCACAAAATTAATAAGGTGATAAAATAGAAATTGAATATAATCTGAAACAGTTTCAAACAATTTCAAAGCTCAAAGCTCACAATTGAGATGGTCCTGTTACTGTCTCTTGAATAAGTAACTTAACGTGTTTGAATTTCTAAAGCGAACTTCTACCGTATATGAACGATTAATATCTAATACCATTAATAACCTCCTTTCAGAATTTGTTGTTTAAAATTATCGATTAATAAAAATTGTTATTAAAACGACGTAAATTGTAACCAAAATTAAAAAATTCCAGAACGTATATGAAAATGCAGTTTGTAGTAAATTTACTGGAATTTTTCATAAGCATTGCTACTATGAACATTGTACCCAACCATTTTGTTAAATAATATTCAAAGTTCGTTGTCCGTAATTGTAAACAAAATGCTTTATTAGAGCACAATAAAATGATGTGCAGATCGAACAGTGAGAACGCATTTTCGTTACAGTGTCGTGTAGATGTTGAAAACTCGTTTATATGGAAATTAGTAAATGGTGCCTACATGCCCTCATAGTCGCTGCAACAGAATTCCTTTGAAGAATTAATATTTCGGAAAATCGGTTACGAAGTATGATTTTTTTATTGATAACATCTGCGTTTGCGACATACGTATGAATTAAAATATCTGTTAACACGAACTCTAAAGCTTATGACACTACAGTAATAGTAGCCATTCGTGCTTACAAAATACGACTGCTTCCCGAGTCTGGCAAATATTGGGAAAAAATGAAAACAAAATTAAAACGCGCATGTCAATTCACGTATCTTTCATTCCCGGTTCAATGACCTACTTCCCTAATATTAAAATATTCAGTGACTAAATAAAATGCTTTAATCCAATGAACATCCCCATCAAAATAGGGATGTTTTAAGGTATTCATTAGTAGGAAGCAACATAATTCGAAAGAAGCAAATTTCCGTGTACAGCGTGGTCAAAAACAAAACATCAGCTTTCGCGTTAATAAATAAAAAACGACGTTTTCATCATATTTTTTCGACAAACGAGTAACGAGAAAAGTTCGTAAATATATTTGCTTTCGGTAAACTTTCGCCCAACTCCAATTGTACTTGCGTTGCACTAATTTCGTTGGCAAGACTGGCGGTTAATGAATTTCAGTAAGTTGTTTCTCCCGAGTAAAGATTTTGCCGGCAAAAAAGGGTCGACAGAAGTTGGCCGCAAGTTCGCTCGCATGTTTGTTTGCCGAGTGTCGTTGTATAAATCTTGTATAAATCTTTTTGTCAGGTTCGATCGGGATCTTACGTGTCGAAAAGCGATCTCCCCTTTCAGACCGCTTTTTAAGCTCGGGCATGATAAATGAAGTGCAACGATTTTAAATATTCGATGAAAAAGTCTCATTACCGAGGAACACAAAGCCAGCGCGGTAAACACGAGCCAAATAAATAAGCGACGCCACTGATGGTCGAAGCTAGATAAAATTTATTATTTTGCCGTCGCTTCGTTTGCGAATTGAAACATTCATGGGTCGTCGCTGAATGTTCTCGCGTGTAATGCATTTTTGAACAATCGCGAACATTGTTAATGCTTCGTCGCGGAATATCGGCGAGTCAAAGTAAATGACTTTTCATACGTGTATAACAAATTGATCCATATTTCATATTATGTGCGGCAATATTCTCGGTAATACGACTAGTTTCACGTTGACTTTAACATCGGTATCGTGCCATTTCATCGAGATTGCCGGGCCACGGCACGCAACGTCAGACCCACGTCAAAACCAACGCAATGATGTCGCTCCACTTTTTTCTTCATTGCGCATTTTTTCCCTTCCGTTCCTTCCGCTCTGTCGCTTTTTTACATCGCAAAATTGTCGCTTTCGCGCCACTGCCGTGTACGATTCTCTGTATGCAGAACAACCCATTTCCGTGTGTCATTTTAATCACGGAACCATCTAAGCTTCATTTCTTTCTTCGCTCGCGCCACTCGCGAACGTGACGCTGACATTACGCACCAAGTTTTTCGCCGGCGTGTACTTGATTATGCGAGTTAATCTTGGGGATATGCCCGGAAACGTTGTTTCGTGCGACGCGACGCTCTGTCGTGCGAATACATTCCGGCCGACACTAATGTGATCTCCCGCGAGGTCGATTAGAATCATAGTTTGACTAAGGCACGAAAAAACGTTCCACCTTTATCCTTGTTGATGAAAATCGCAGCTCATTATTTCCCTGTTTTTACTCCTGCCTTTTCGTGTTACGTTAACTATGTTACGAAATAAACGTTCAGTGACAGAGTCCTTAAGTAACTATGATGTGTATATATTACTTAAGATATTTGTCTTCGTTTTTTTTGCGAAATGGAAAAATAAAAGTCATTACTAATTTAAACAACGGGAAGAATGTTGGAACAGTAAATATTGAACAAATTGTTCATAAATTGTTCATAAGAACAATTTATGAACAATTTACTGGATTATATAATTTGATTATGTACACGTTTTACGGGAAATATCTGGGATTTTATATGATTATGAGTATAAAATTTTAAATTATACAATTAAATGGCAACTTCATATACATTTTCAAGAAAATATGTGAAAAACAATGAAAATCCAGTTTTAATGTTATTCTTTTGAGGTCGATATAAAGTCAGTTAATTTGTACATTAATGTCCGTACAAAAATTTATTTATGTCAGTATATATTCTCAAGCATATTTTGATTATATTCTGAAAACGTATTTTCTATATATTTTGTGTGTCGCAACACATTTTCCAGGCGTGTCTTTATGATTGACTCTTCTGACAACATCATAATTTTTATCTTCCTGTAGAAGTAATGAAAAATGTTAACATAAAAGAATGGAAAATAGCTGAGCAATTCAGTTCAACGTATAAAATTTTCCTAATTATGAAATCACTGTTATGAGGTGATTTTATAAAAGCTGGGATCATATTCTTACGACAGCCATTTGCCTTTAATGGATCCGACAAGCCTGCATGCATCGCACTATTTGTTATTTTACTGTTTCGGTAACGCATTCATTAATCAACCCTCCGTTTTTTTCTTATTCCACTCTGCATTTTCCCGCATTCTTTAAACATGTATGCAAACGCGCACCTTTACATAAACATGTCATCCATAGAGACCAGCGTGACAGGAACTCTGTCCGTTTCAATGTTAACTTGTTATACAAGGTGTTCCAACGACAAACCATTAATTTATAATAATTAATTCCAGAAAATCGTTTAAAAAGCCTTGTTCGAACGTGTTCTCGCTACGGTTAGCTAGACAGTATGTAAAAAAACTACGCCTGTAAATAAGAAAATTTCACGTTAGATTTTCTTTGATATTGCAGTTCATTCTTAGCCGTATTAAAGTCGTGTGTCGCGTCGATAAATTTATCGCGTCAGGTCTAACCTGCTTGCTGCCGCACGACAGGAAGTAAGGGAAGAAGCTATCGGAGGTGATGTTATTTATGCGACGAATAAAAAACATTTAGTGGCACAATTAGCCATAGCCAGCGTAGGAAAAAGCATATAAAATAGGCGCCCACTCTTGCGGTTTAATTTATAGAAGCGTGAACCAGATAGAATATTTCGTTCGTGGAAATTGAAATTTATATCACTGGAACTTATTCTCGGTCATAAGTGAAAAGTTAATATATGATTTTGGATGTCAATAATTCATAAAGACAATACTTAAAGGTATTAGATTTTTTCAGCTATAACCAATTAAATTACGAAGTTAATGAATATTCATAACAAACAATCATATTATCATACATCATATATTATAATATTATCATATAGTATCATATTATTATCATATATCACGTGATAACTTGCATCGATTTCGATGTTGTTTATTATGCCAACTGTAATGTTAAATGACAAGATATTCCAAATAAGGTACTGATAAGGTATCGTTGACAAACATTTTGTTAACACTGTTAATATATGATGCAAGAACTATAATTAATTACTCCGATATTTTAAATTAGTAATTTTTTAAAATTATTAAAAAATTATCTAATGTAAAATATAAGTACACACTCTATTTTGTGGAAAAATATGCAATACAAAAAATAAGAATACAATTCTAATAAACGTTGATAGGCAAGATAACAGAAACATCTTGGATGACAGTTTCCACGGAAATAATCGTTACAAAAATATTTTGTATCATGAAGCTTATAACAATTAGACACTTTTTACAACCTTTTTTCTAACTAGGAACTGCGCAAAATAAATGTTACTCCAAGATTTCCAGTTGTGGACTGTATTACTTTTCTACTGTTAAGAAAGAAAGTTAACAAAGCATAAACAAGAGAGAAACATGTTCTCTACTTCATAAGAAACTTGTGGATTGCTTCTCTATTACACTACCACTATTCACAATTTCATAGATTACACACATTAAATTTCCGCCGATAGTTATTCCTCTGACAGTTACTTTGCAGTTAAGCTACTATTAAAATGCGAGGGTAGAATGCTACAAAAGCCAAGTTTCGACGACAAATGAGTTTTAATATTCATGAGATTTCCATAAATTACAACGGCGAAAACAAAACCAGCATTGGAGAAATTAAAAATCGCGCCACTTGTATAAGTAAATGTAGTTTTGTCTAATAGATGCAATAATGAAGTATAGTGGTAATTTGCATTAACGCAATAATCCTGATTGAATATTGTAATTTCTACTTATTAAACTTGGCTTTAACTTGGTAATCCAATTATAAAGAACGCAACTCATAAAAATGTTGATTGTCTGTTGCAGTAAGAGAAGTCACGTTATCCGAACTCAGGGACTCAGTGGCAAGGTTACGGGAAAGAGTTAAGCTGGTGTGTCGAACGCGAGGCTCGCCACCTCCGAGAGTGCGTTGGCTTAAAGACGGCGTTCCTTTAAACCCGCGGAGAGGCTTGCGAATACAACACAAACGGTAAGTTGAGACAAGTTGCTTCGTTTCGCAAGATGCACCGCACCACTTCGATTACGCTCTTACTCCCAAGCGCTTTCAAATCTTTCACGATCGCAGGAGACTTTTGCGACAGTATAGTTAACGAGAGTACTGCCGTAATGAAATACCTAAAGTGCTAACTCTTTGGCTTGTAACTGACATAGTTTCATTCCACGAACCGTGCCGCACATCTGTAATGTACATAAGATGTTGTTACTTCAAAAACTATGCTCAACTTTGACATAATCTTCTCGAGTTATGCTACATCATTGTGCTTAGTTCGACAGTCAATTATATCATACCGCAAGTTATAATATGAACGTCCCGACGAAAAGAATGTTAACCACGAGAAGTCAGAAACACTCATCTTAGCCGGGACCTGACGTGGAATCCTGATTAGAACTTGACCTAACTTGAAGCTCGGTACCGGATCGGCAAAATTTGATCACAATTTCACTAGAAGCCTTATCAGAAACTGCGCACCGAGCTATAAGTCTGACGCGATTGAAGTGATTAAAAATGTTAATTCTCGTACACGGGAAGAACAAGTTTTATTTTAAAAGTCATCGGTCATTGATTTTAAAAGACTTCTATCTGTTTTATATGGGTTTTAAGGGAGGGTAAGATGAGTTCTTGACTACAAAACAGTTTTTATCCCAAAAAACTACAGAAGTCAAAATAATAAAAAGGACCATCGATATTTTTTCTAAATACTTTTTGTATTTGTTTTCAGAATTGTAACTCGAAATTTTAGTAACTGGATAAGAAGATTGTTTTAAAAATTAATTGTATTTTGGGATCCATATCACAAAAGGGAGGCAACTTGAACCCATTCATAATAACACTAAATATCATAAAATAACAGCCTGTTCCGTTTATAATTAAGGGTTGTTGAAAATTCATCTTACTCTCTATTTAACACTGTACATTCTCTGCGCCACGAAACGCCACGAGTATAGTAGTGTATGTGACCATTTCTATCTACACTCTAACCTCTATAAAACTATGTGCAGCACTATCTTCGTTTTCAGGCTGGCAAACCTGGCTGGAAAATTAGGAGACTGTAAAGTGTTAAAGAATGAGAAGCGTTTTATTTTAGAACACATGACGATTACAATTCGCATTTCATGTTTTGTACTCATCTGTAAAATACAAGTGATACAAAACACATTTAGAACATTTTTTCATAACTTGTGTTTTATTGTATAATGTATTTAAAACACCTCAACAGATGAATTTTTGTCGCGATTTACCTCGTCCACTAACTTGCCTGACATTTTAATTAAGACTATCGAATAATTATTTCTCAATCCTTATACCAATACGTATTACGTTTATCTTACTTAAAAATCCATCAATCTTTATTCTTTAAAATATGTCTTTATTTTAAGGTTTTTTCACAAAGCGTCCATCAAAATTAAACTGAAAGAGTCTTCAGAGTAAATACTACAAACCGTCTAAATATCTTCAAACAGAGACTCCCTATTCTAAGGTGATGCTAAAAAAATTGTCATAGCTCATGAAAAGCGAATCCATGCATCCTTGAATACTGAACAATGCGAATCACAGTGGTCGGAAGAAGCTTTGATGTCAGTAAGAGAAATCGAATTTTATTCACGAAAACGAAAAGAACGACAAGCAAAGCATTTCGCTTTTGCTGAACGTGAAAAAGCCGATTTGAAGATGGTGAGGAAATTAAATTAACTAATATCGTCAACCTCTTTGAATCGTCATTTCTCGCAATCATCAAGATAATAGACGCGCAAAATTGGTTTAGAATTTAACCTTCGTGGCATTGATTTAGGGCGTACAAATTTCCTTTTGCAATGTTAACAGTACATAAAAGGTGTCGAGCAATGTGGTTCGCCAATTGATTTGCCAAACTACATCTGCAAAATACACGTCGCCCGTGCAACATTATTTTATTCTGGATTAATGAAGACAACGTACCGAATCCGAAATACAAGTGGAGCATTTAAAACGCCGTTGAATACAAGCAGGTCAAACGCACACGCCAGCGCGGACCTCCGGGCTGGTGAAATGCGCGCAGTCACTGACAAAGTTTCAAATTTATTCTTGGATGCTGAATTGGATGTAACGCACGCATATTATTTGATTTCAACAACGAAAAACAGCTGCCAATCAGTTGCGTTTTGCATTAATTCCGGCTCCGTTGCGCATTAAAACAAACAATAATGAATTATATACTGGATTTACTGAATAATTATCAGCGCATACACGAATGACCAAATCGCGGCTCGGTTTCTCTCAAATCGTTTTGTCTATTCAATTAACCCGCACACACGCATTAGAGAAATTTCGAATTAGCATAAACTGTTTGTCCAGATTATTATCGAAACAAAAAGCATGTTTTCCGAATCGATAATGATCGAATACACATCCTGATAATTGAAACGCGGCGGACTTGGGGCAAATCAGTCGAAAGATTAAGACCGAAAAAAATTTCAATTTCGCGCTCCGCAATTAGTACCGGCAAGCAAATAACGAGCGAGCAATTTTTGGCAGCGTCGGAAGTCACGCGGCCGCGTTGTTTCTAGAGCAGAAAAGAATGTTCAAACATTAAATAAAATTACCCGGCACGAGGCGAGATTTGCATGCGTCCGCCACACGTATAGCTCGAATCTCCCAATAAATGTATTCGAAGCTAAAATCAGCCCTCCGCGATTGTCGGCTGCATAGAGCGGAGGTCGAATGCAGATTTACACGAAATAGGATTTCGCTTTGCCGCGACTCGACAAGGCAACGGGGGCTATGCAAAAAGCAGGGCTCCTACTGAACATCATGTCTGCTGCTAGTGGACTCGTCGATAAACAAAACGCTCATATAATCTGTGGGAAAGCGCTGCAAATAAACATCGTCGTCCCTCGGCGAACGGGCAATTGATTATGCGCCACTTACGTGTCACTATTAAAACATGAGGAACGTCAAATGACGCTGCTGACCCGCTCAAAATTCAATTGCGCCGTCTCGAATTTCGACCACGCAAATTGATCCAATCGTACAAAAAACCGAGCATTTACATTAGAGTGCGAGATTACGAACTAAATTAATCACGCGCAAACTATGTCAACTGAATTTACATTTGATTTGAAAACGTTCGATTAGGTGTGTCCGGTAATGACAAAAACATTTCAAAAAACATTTCAAAATCTGAAGAAATGAAAAGAATCATATTGGATGTAAAGGATTCTTTTTGTTCCAAAGAATTCCCCGTTTGATATTTGCTCGAAAAGAATTCCTTTTGATTTAAGAGGAAAATCCATTTCTACGACAATCATCTAATCCTAAACGGTGCGTGGTGTCCTTTTGTTACAAAAGGTATGGCTTTTCGGTTCCAACCCTAAGAGAACACATCAGTTGAATCAACGTTGATTCAACATTGATTCGGTTGAATCAGCGTTGATTCAACGTTGATTAACCGATGTGTTATCTTAGGCAAATGCGATCGATTTTTTGTGGGAAAAGAATATATTTCTCAGTGTCGTACTCTAGTTGTTGTAGACGTCGTTGGTGCATTGCTGCTAGTTTCTCTAACGTTTCAGTCAATTATTTCGGCGTGCGGCGTTCTTCAGCGATTCCGTCTAACGAACCCTTCTACATTTCCCTTATCTTGTTTGATAGTTACATCGGTATAACCACACTTCATTATGCACGTAAAGCGATTTACTTAGCCAGATAATGTGCATTTTAAATGATTTCGCGAACTTATACCAACAAACATTCATTTATCTAGATATAAATCATGGCTTCTTACGTGCCGTCCAGCCTCGAAAACCGGCGAAAATTGTGCGGAAAATTAGTTTTCATTGAAAATTCATCGGACGGAATTAAGCAATTAAAGGCTGAAAGACGAAATTGCGGAATCAATTTATCGATCGGGCGCGCTAATGAAGAACACTTGTGGTCGTAAAACGGCGACGTAAAAACACCTCAATTCGGTTAAAACGTTAGCAGATTGAAACAAACGTAATTGTAATTGTTCGGCAACCACTGTTACGATGCCAAGGAAGCGCCAGAAGACAAGGCATTATCTAGTCTCTCGAAACGTACGTGAGAAAGAAAAAAAAAAATGATACGAGCCGACCCAAGCCGGCTTCGGCAGACGCTTCGGTAGTCGTCACTACCGTCATATGCTGGATCATGTCCAAATGCGATTAAGTCGTGCTCGCTGAGGGATAAGAAGGCAGACCCCCGATATCCGAAGGATGTTCGAGGTATTTCCTTCATGGCCTTTATCCTCTGCGCAATTTTGGACTGTTTGGAGTGTTTCCAACGCGTCGCATATTGGCCAGTTTACGGATGGTTGCCAAAATAACTGTGCAGCAACTCACAAGTGGAAAATGATCACGCCACTGAATCACGAAATTGTCAGCGTCGAGCCCCTTTTTTGCTCTTTTTTAATCATCGATAATCTTTTCGGACAGCATCGTATTTTCCAGTCGCGTTATTTTACATAATTATCCAGTCACTCCGATCTATCGAACATTTCCGAAGCGGTTTTATACCGACCTTTTTTATTTTTTCATTACAGTACGAAACAGATTGAATTAAAATTGCCCGGTAAAATTTTCCTCGTATTCGATGTGAGCTGGATAACCGAACACCAAAACTTAATATGTTCAAAATTCATGCATGTATGAATACGCTGATGCTTTTTGTTAATCACTTTTGGAAAACATTAATTCAAAGCGCATCTTTTAACTTATTCATCCATCCCAGACTTCTATTGCCGATTATTTGATCTTAATCATTTAGTAATAATTGCCCAATAAATTGCTAAACTTGAACATTGTAGTTTCTCAGGCGAAAAAGAAAATCTGACAACAGTATGTTGTAGTATGACATTAGTATGGCAAGAGGCTGAACCATCCATATGCTATCTTGTTGCCTGATTCTTGTTATCTGACAGCATAATTTCTGTGCATAATCTGATGCATCATTGCACACATACTAATTGCATAATCTATTATGATCAAATTTTAATTAAATGAAGTTACATATTATTTGTATCAGTAAGTGCAAAAATTTTATTAATTCATTGAGTAAATTTAGGTCTAACGTGTTTAACCAACTATAATGTTTCGACAGAGTAGCTGTTAGTTGAATTAATTATTATATAAATTACAGTCTCCATTTAAAATTTACGAAATTACATGTATAAGTAAATAAACCACTTTCGGCTAAATTTAACTCGTTAAATCTTGCTCCATAGATCAATACATAGTTAAATAAATTGGGCAAAGTACATTTCAGTACAAATAAAATCCCGAGGGATTGATGTGCAGCCGAAACAAGTAACAACTATTACGAGGCATCACGTTAATACCGTCATCCAAAGCAAATAAGTTTAAAATATAAATATTAAACAACGAGCAAGAACAACTGAAAAGCTCAAGCAAAGGCCCATCAGTTACACTTCATATAATTAATTCGTTTAGCATAAATGCTCAGAGGTATAAGTTGCAGGGAACTTGCATTGTCTGAAGTCGGCGCAAATCGTGTAAAAGGCAGGCAGAAGCCAAGCGGAATAAGTATTCTTGATGAATCATTGCTAATTGCCCCATCCATTGCAATATCACGACGCGTACATGCAAAGCGTTTTCTCGTGAAGATCTATCTATCTGTTCTGCCGGTGCCCTAAATACCCGCTATATAGTTATCATTATGCGCCTTTTAATTATTGCCATTGTCCGCCGGGAATTGTTTTATCTGGCCAGCGAAAAAAGATCCATTTTATGATAAAGGAATGAATTGACGCTTAAGTTAGCGATCAAAAGTTCTACCAACTTGGACCTGCCGGGATGAAAAGTGACACTTTGTCGCTTAATTAGTACTTCAGCCTCTCTGTCGTCATCTTTTTTCATTGGCGCAAACTGAATTTCAAAACACTTTCGTAAATAGCCCGACAAATGATTATCAGAATTTCAAACATAATCTGATAAATACGTAGGAGATGGAAAAGGCGCTTTAATTTTAATTACCGGGCGGATGAGTTAGCAAGTCGTGCTTTTGATTATAAATCGGCGTTGTTAAAGCTGTTGGTCGAGGGTCAAAGGACTGCGCAGAAATGGTTTAGTTATCGTTTCGGGCTAACAGATTGCACGTCGCTGACAAGAAAGGGAACCACGCGTACGATAACGTAACGTATTAACATTGTGTCAGTTCGGAACTAAATCCATTGCGAGTCAACTTGCGGGATTATACCTCTTCTTCAGTTAACACCACGCAGCGTGACGTAATTTATCAAAATGAAGTAACTCTTCAATAACACAGTTCCAGGTTGACAATGCAGGTGAAATAATTCCAAAACTAATAGTTCATTCAGTGATAATATCAACATTGTTAATCCAGATGCCACTAACATCGACTTAATCCCTGTCGACTTCACTGGCAAAAAAGATGCGAGTCACAGACAATGAGACATCTGAAAGTCTGCTGAAAGCATTGATTATCGCCATTATTATGACTTTCGTGATTTTTCAATTGGTAACTTCTGTTGGCATTGTCAGGACGAGCATCCAACAAAAACTTAGCACAGCAAATGAAGCTACAAAGAAAAGTAATCAGAATTCTGTAAAGCAATGGCCCCAGCAGCATGACTCTTTCAGTATTGATAATATTCGGCGGGGTGCAAGAGCAACCAAAATGCATGAAATAAAAATGCAAATTCGCGTAATGCAATATTTTATCCGTAAAAGGAAGTGCCGAAAAAGACGGCGATGGCATCAGCGATCAATATAAAAGTATCGTGGTACGTGAGAATTTTACTTATGACTTATTCATCTAGCCAATAAGAATTGGGATAGGTAAATGCAGCCCCTAACGGTCCGAGCCTTATTTATTTAGATTGGCGACACGGTCCACGGCTTTGCTCTATCCCGGAGTAAAAGAGGCACGCGACGAGCGAAGCAACAAATACGAACGAGAGTGCTCGGCATAGATAAAGAAAAGATACGCCCAGACGAAGATGAGTATAAGTGTAGAGACTCATCTCCTGAGCAGAAGGTTGTCGACGCTCCCTCCTCTCTCTTATATATAAACACCAAACGTTCGGCGACTGCGCTTGCCAAGAGCCCGGATTTAAATCGGTCCATTTGGAAGAGTACTTTCTTACCGTGCACCAGAAATAAATACCCCGCAGACTCGTTAGACGATCTCACAGCTCGTCCGACATCGATGAATGCAAATTATAATTTACCCACGCGTATCACTCTTTGAGCTTTAACCGGCACGATCCGCTTAATCTGACACCAAAGACCGAATGCTAATGCGGTCGATTGGCTAGAAAATTGAGATAGTTCAATAATGATTACACACCGCTGCGTGATTAGCGAATGTTATTACCAGTGAGAGCAAATAATGTTCAAAATTGCACTGATAGTGCATCGCGCGATGACGAGAAAATCGAAACAAAATTTAGCTGTGCCGCATGCTAAGTTTTCCTGCCTATCACTCTCCGTTCAGTGAAGCCGCAACGTCTGACGGGCAATTGACAACGAATTGACGCATCAGGCAAACAATCCGTCGTGAGTGCGACGCGGCAAGTTGAAGGGATCAATTCCTGGCAAGATGAAAATGTGAAAATGAAAGCGAAAAGACAGATGATGGAATTAAGGCGGCGGAGGCATCGCTCGAAAGCTCTCCAGAGGACTCCAGTGCCGGCACTTCATTCTCGCTAAGAACCATAGTGAATTCTTCTTTTCTTTAAGCCAACCCCCGAATGGCTCCTCTCGGACCCTCAAGCGGGACCTTTGTTCTCATAGGTCAAGAAAAATCTCGGTACTCGCGGTCCAAGAGTGAAGGGACATGTTCGGTCCCTGCACAATTGATAGACACCCATTACACCGCTCTTTTCACCTGCGTTCTAAATCGTACGTCCAACTTAAAACGAGTTATTACCGGGGTCATTAAGTATTTACCGGGCTTGTGTTTAATCGTCCAACTTGGATTTGTCAATGTCGATTGAAATCTTTTCTGAGAAAATGCGAGTAGAAGAATTTCCCGGCTAAAAGGTATAAGGAGTGTTACTGAGTGGAACAGTTTTTATCGGGGAAAGTGAAAGATTGCTCTGGAAGCAAAGTCTTTATTTAGCAAATGCGAAAATTTGTTTGTGTAGATATTAGATATCAGAAATAGTATAATTAGTGAGAAGTAAGAAAAGTCGCTCGTTGATTTGCAAAGCATCACTGAGCGATGTGAAGGCATTGCTGAGTAATTTGAAGTAATATAGACAAATTACCAGAGATAGAAAAGAGATAGGTTGCGCCAAATCTCCGGTTGTTTTATCTTTATTTAATATAAGGGATCTAAGATGGGGGCGTGGCTTATTGAAAAATGGCCGACCTAAGCGTGCACTTGCTCAAATATGTAGAAGTTTTTGATAAAAATGTGTAATTTAAAAGTATGTTTTGTTTAACAATTATACAAGTAGAAGGAAATGAAACAAAAAATATCGTTTTTTTTTCAGTTCTAGTTCAGATTTTGCCCCCAGACTGTTGCCTTCCCCAAATTCACTAACCCGACATCATGTGCCAGACTTTAATTTTTCAATTACATGATGTAAATTATGTAAAATTAGAGGATTAAATTAAATATATATAATTAAAATTGATGTTTTAATTAAAAACATTTAATTTAATACATAACTATTCATTAAAAATACAATTTTTATATTTTAAATTGTAAAAACTACATTACATATGTTTACTTTATCAGTATAAATGGAAGACAGGCAAATAGAAGGAGAGAGACCATATAATGACAACCGTCGCCGTGTCCGCATTTCGTTAATTGTAGTTATTTCAAGGTATTTAGGTATAGCTTCAAAATTACCCGGACTATGATTACCTTAATAGCTTAGTCATATTAACAATTGCACTTGCGTTCTCTATATAATTACTATAGAGAACGCATACTAATCTGGTAATGAAAAGCAAAGTTGCGTTACATTTAACAATTGTAAGCGAGGTAAATTTCAGAAAATCTATGAACTGTAAAAATATTATATTGAAATTGTTAAAAAAATTCTAGTAGTTGATTAGAAAATGTTGCCTACGGGTAATTCTAGCCACCATACACCAAAACCCGAGTGCAGTCATGTCGCGGTATTGGCTGAAAACTTTTTTGGCAAAAGTTTCATATAATAGAAGGTCAAGGATCCATTAATTGATTTTTCTAGCAACGATTTTATAGTGAAATTATTTCCAGTGGCAATTTTACGTAATGGTAATTTTCGTTGAAACATTGCCACCTTAACCACTGCACTATGGAAGCTCTGGAATTCTATTACTAAATAGTCTAGACACTCTCCAATTTCCTAGAAATTCACTAGTTTTACTCACGAGTATTTTATGAGAAAAACGCAATGTTTTTCAGACAAATTTTTATTCGAATGTATTAATCGACTGTAGTTTTCGAATGTAGTTTTATTCTTTTTTAATGTAGTAATTAATTATTATAATTAAAATTAAAGTTTTCGTAAGTTTTTCTATTCTAGAAAAACTTACGAAACTCTCACGAGTTCCTAACGTTAACTAGCCAATTACTAGCGAAATTTCTGCTTGGGTAGCATTAAAATAGCTTAGTTTTTAAAGTACTTTAAATTTTGAAAACATTATTTCACTATGAAATCATTGCGAGAAAAATCAATTAGCGAGTCATTGGCCTTGTATTAGATGAAACTTTCGGCAGAAAAATTTTCAGCCAAATCCGGGACATGACTGCACCCAGGTTTTGGTGTCTATGGCTGGAATGACCCTTATAATAATATAGCACGTATCCCGTTACACTATCTTACAATATGCGGATTATCTTCATCGTAAAATGCAGTCCCTAACCCTCACCCGGTTTCGCATGCAACCTGGTTATTTTCACCCAGATGAAACACCGATGATTTGTTAAGACTGAAACAAGCCATAATATTTCGAACAATAAGGGCCGTGACATTGGAATTTAAAATACAAAATTGATGTTCCATAAAGTATAATGTTGCCCACGAAAATTGTTTAATAGAGAGCGCTATTGTGCCCATGCTCGCGGTAGCATGAATGAAACAAGCTATGCCATTGATGGCCCACGGTATTTATAGCCCGCAGAGAATGCAAACCTACCGCCTCGCATGGCTATAAAGCTTCGGTACAATAGTTGTGGATACGCGCAGTTCAAGGCGCGAACAGAAGACATTAGAAACGTCACTTCACAAGTGCGAAGACACAATACCGTCTGCATATTTGTTGCAACCGTTTCGGTTTACACGTTAGTCGTAGCCGACTCGTGTAGCAGAGCGTTGAAGCACAGCGCCGCGCGACCTTAAAGGTTTTATAAATACGCTTAAATGCAGACGAGTCTTGCTAAATATTTATCAGAGTTAATTACCCCGATCGAAAGTTTGAACGGCCCAACATTTGAATAGATAATTAACGGTCAAGCGTGCATTGTTCATAATTATTGCTAATGCGGCTAATTTGCGCGCGGTTTATTTGCACCGAAATCACTCGATAAGTATGCACGCCTTGGTCGATAAATTGCGGAAAAAGGGGAAGGGGACAGGCGTTTTCAAAAGGGACAAAGGTAATACATTCTCGTCGACCAACTACAATAAAATTATTGAAATTTCCCGTGCATAGACACAGCAAAGCTCCGGTGCGTACATACAGAATAAGCTCGAATCATCAATAATATTACACCTAAGTACAATGCTCAGTGTAAACTGCGTATCTGATTGTCAGTTATTCAGCCAATATGTGTAATCCGGACTTATCTCAAGGATAAAATTTGACGAGCGAAGCGCTTTCTAAGCTTTGAATTAAATAGTCTGAAAAGCGAGTGAATTTGCCAAATACGCGAAAAGGCATTTAAAGAAGCAAACATTTGTTCGGGGGATTCTGTTGTGCGTTCGGAGTAATTATTTGTCCAGTCAGAAATTTGAAATGTCTGTCCGTTCAAAGTGCGATTGACTGTTCGCAAAATGGATTTATAACGGCGACTTCGGGTGTACGTCATTGTGGCAAACGATCTGGCTTACGATCCATCTTAGCAATGGAAACGGCGTCATGGAAACTGTCTAGCGGCAGAGAGAAACGGTCAATTCCTTCGTTTACGAATCCTTTTCGCAGCCTTCTGTTTTTCTTCCATCGCGCAGAAGTAGTTAATGGTTTTCTTTGGCCCTCCCGCGTTACCGTGTGAATGCCCTTTTCCACTCTGAATGAAACCTCGTTTGTTCTTTCTTATGACATTTTTGTACACGACCGTAGAGAATTTCCGCATTCCACATCGCGAAAAAATAGCTCGTATTCACTTTAATATTCGCCGCTGAAATCGTTTAGTCGTCAGCTTCCGGTCTTGTTTCATAACAAATTAAAAGAAACTGTAAAGATCTTGTTAAATGTAAAGAGCTGTGCGATTACTGAATTTGCATTAAAGGTACATTAGGCTATTTAATTATTATAATAAAAAATGGTAATGCTGGAAATGTTGGACTTCTTAATAGACCAGTTTTGCATTTTCGATGGCACATCAAACGAACATTATTGCCAGATAATTTCCCGTTAAGTTAATGTGACAAATTAAAAAGTAATCGTCACTTATTATATGTTTAATGATACCTTCTCGATTTAGATTCGTTATCTGAAATAGTAATAGGTGAGCCTGAATGTATTATCCAAATTAATTTATACTCTATAGATTATTGACGGTGTTGCGCACCCGGTGACCAGACATTACGACGGTGATTCTTAAGTATACCAGTATAGCGTCTCCAAATGTTATTTCTAATTTTAGTGTCGCCGCTTCAGTGCCGTAACAACCTGTGTATCTATAGATCCGTAAATATATCTGGGGCTTGTGCGAAATAAAAGAGAGCGAAATATACCGAAAGTATCTGCTAGGAAAATTACATAATCGATAATTGTAAATGTCAAGAAAACGTTCAAGTCATACAGAAATGCAGTCTGTAAATACTTGTAATAAATATTTATTTTCCCTGTTCCGAGACAACTGCACTAAGTGTGACTCTGCGTCGTTTTGTTCGCAAGAGACACTAACTTTTCGATCCCGCTTTAATGCATAATAAAATAGCCCGTGATTCAATATTCCAATGAACTTCTCCGAACTACATAATTAAACATACCGTACTTATATTCCTCTAAATTGCATTCCTGCGAAAGTAAACTTAACGAAAATTCTTTCGAGGGAGAATTCATTTGAAATTCAACGTATTTAGTAATAATTTGACTACCGGTCAGTCGGCCGATACCAATTATACTGATGTTGTTGTTTTCAACGAAACTACCGAATTCCCAAAATACCGGCCTTGCCTTTTCTTTCGTTCTGTTCAGTGGCATTTTTCAGGGAGTCTCAGTGTCAAGCGAATTCACCAAACAATTATTGTTCGAACGAGGCAATAGCGCAAATTGTATTTTATGCGGAATCGAGTAATTATTTATTAATTAATGATAACTCTAATAGCGCTTAACAAAACTTAATGTTCAATTAATACTCAGAATCCACAATCATATGCCAATAATATGAGGTTAACATCAAACGGCATGAAGCGGTTAAATTCATGAAATTAGGAGTCGATCAAAAGCAGTTAGTTAAAAGGAAGAATGAGAGATGTGCACTGGTATTGCGCCACAAAGGAATTTGGTTAGCCTTAGCAAGTTGCACGGATTTTGCGGTAAGTTGCGAGTTTAACCAAACTGCAACAAGACCTCGGCGTCAAAAGGAAGGGGCAATGTGGCTTCGAAGGAATATTCCTCGAGATGATGCATAAACGTTTTGATGCATCTGTAATTCTACGTTTATATAATATGTAAAGGCACACGGAATATAGAATAATCGATTAGACATCTCACTGTCTCTGTGGTACGTCGATTACCGCCCATATGCGAGTCCGCTGTGATCTCAAATGTTGTTTTGAATAAATAATATACATTCCACAAAGTTGTCCTTAGATAAATGCTATCGCTCAAATTGTTGTACTGCTGCAGCTATGTAGGGAAATGCAAATAATACTGTTTAGTTTCTCTGATTTAATACCATTTATTAAAGGGAAGGGACATTGAAGCAAACTTAACTGACCATTTTCGCCAAAACTGATTTTTGTAAAATCAGTTGTAAATTATAAATATTTCAAAAAAGTTTTTTTCTTGGTTTCGAGGTTACGAAGAACTTTGAACGATCACAGAATCTTGTTTATAATCAGCTTTTTATGAAAAACAATGTACTTTACGAATAATTTAACAAACGCGAAATGTCCCATTCAAACTTACTCTGCCCATTCGACATAACCTTAAAAGTTATTTTTACCTTATTAACATTACAATAAAAGCAACAATCCATTTTCCTCCAGCTGACTAGTTTATGTTCTCGTTAATCAAACTAGTTGGGGAACGTTGCTTTAACTACCGACAAATGTAATCTGTTATTTAAACACTAACCGTTAATGCAACGAGCAAGTTACAAATTATGCGATAATGGACGAATCGAAACAAACAAATACAAATAACATGGTAAGTCGTGTAGACATAAAGAAAAGTGATTCCGTCGATGTGTACTGAGAAGTTGCTGCAAAGGAGTACAGAAAGTTTATGAAACGTAAATATGTAAGTTACGTATGTGCTTACAAATGGTCACGAGTGTATACTTTTACTTGACATGATCGGTAAGTATATTTAATAAACGATGTGCAGTAAGGAACATAATATTGCGCATCTTCTAACTCAAGAGTCACTTAAAAATTGCAAGAAACGTTATTTCCTTTACGGAATTCAATCACTCCAAAACACGGCGAATTGTCGAATCGCACGAGATGATGTTCTCGACAAACTTTGCTGCTGTTATTATTCGCAGGAAGAGACAATTCTGGTAAACCCGGCTTTCCATTACATTAATCGTGACGTTTGTATACGTGACTGCTGATTAATGATTCGGAGTTCAAAACGCATGACTTCAAACAAAAGTACGAAAATAAAATGAGGAATTCGAAATTGGCGCTCTCGAAAAGCACGCCTTAGCTAGCGAAAAATAATAAATTGTTGGATTTCGTAAGATTTATATTTTGCGCCAAGTAATGCAGTGAATGAAAAATATTGCTGCTTTGGCAGACTCTGTGCATGAACTGAATCAACGAGCGACTAACAAGTGGAGATAAAATGAGAGACGGTCATTTCGTTAGACATTTTCGCCACAGGCGCAAAATGTGGCCGCGACAGCAAGTGCCGGGTTCATACGGGCGCCGCGCATTACGCTTAATTTGCTTTCTCGGTTGCCTTTAATCCCGTCGCTTTTTTCAACGAGATAACAAATAAAGCGCGCCCGACGACGACATGCGTGCATTATTTACGAGGCCCGAGCTAAAGCGCGCCGCTCGTCGAATCAACGAGTCAAACGGATCGCGTTTCATTCAATTACAAAATCACTCGCTTAATTTCTCATCTGCGCTTATGCAAATGATCGGCGCAAACTCAAGAAAAGACGCGCGGTATAAAAGTAAACCTCTTGAGTAATTAAAGAACCGTTTTGATGATGAAATTCATATTACTCCAACAGTTTTAAATCTCGTCGTACTTTTTTTATGCCGGTGTAATCTGCGTATTATTTCGGCGCTTTTTTTCCGCGGCGTAAGTCAGTCTTAATCGTTCCGCGAGCCGACCGAAATTAGAGGTGCTTCGGAATAAATTTTCGGCTTCCATACTTTGTTATTTTATTAATTTATTTTATTAATCCACTAAATCTCGTGGATTCGACGCCGAATCCACGTTGAATCCTCGTTCGAATATTCATCCACGTATATTCCACGTGGATTCCATGTTTCATGTCTATTAGGGTGGTGACGAAGCTGCAGCGAGACATAACTGAGAAAAAAGTGGGACTGTCGTAAGATGCGTCCACGCTCGATTTATCGGAAATCTCGATTTGTCGGATATCCTGAAATCGGTCCATAGTCAGCCATCGCATAATGTGGCAGGACGTATCGCATAAAACCAACATTACACAAAATGTCAGGGCGTTACAGATCGCTTTGACGCGCCGCTTTGACGATACTCATGCTTGGTCCATGTCGACTGAACGCGTTCTACCATAAATTATTGCAATTCCACGCTTAACTACCGACCCGGTGTAATCTGGCTGGAAAACTTTCAAGTGCGATGCCGACTACGCGAAGATTCGCTGTTTTCCGCGAGGATTAAAGACTCGCTAATCCGTGTGTTTTATCCGATAAAGCAATTATAGTGCGACGCGTTTAAAAAGCACTGTCCGATTAGCAGGTTTCGCCACGGCTGTTAGGCCGTTGCAATTCTCGAGACGGAGCCTCGCATTAGGAGCTAGACGGCTGGAAGAGTGATTGAAATCGCTTAGATCTACTTAGAATTCTTATCAATGCGCCTCAAATACGCGCAGTGAATTATTTACCCTGGCTATTTTCACTGCCACTTCTAAACAAATTCGCTTAGCACACTGTCTGTGTAGCCAAAAGGCAGTTAATGTAGTTTCGAGGTTCAACAATCAATTTCAATTCAATCGTTTTGCTCAGTTCCTGCGCATTCCAACGATAACTAGATCGTAAATATTTTTGTGAAAATAGTTTTAATTATTACTAAGTATATGTTTATCTTTCTTTCTCTTTATTGAAAGAAGAGACAGATGGTTTAAACATGCATAAATGAAAAAAACAATCTTAAAAAACTGAGTTTTACATCAGATGATCCTACATGATGTCGGCAAACCGCTTGATATGTCTCCAGAAAAGAGCCGCTTATTTGAGTACCGTTTCCTCGATTTCTGCAAAAGCAATATCTTGATATGCAGAAATATCGAACGGATTTCGGGGACATTTTTTATATAAAAGAATTCCTGTATGATATTAATGTTCGTCTAAGAAGAATCCATTGAATTGCGAAATTTTTCATTTAACTTGAAAATTGGTGTCGATCAAAATTTCACTCACAGTTATACCACCTCAATATTTACCATCAAATACGGTTTATGATATAACAATATAAGATTTAAAGCTAAAACTTAATGAATTATAAATAATCGATGGCATATAAAAAATTAAACTAAGGTAAAAATTTAATATTCCATATATTAGACAAAGTATAACTCGATGGTGAACATAGATTAAATCGTTTCTATTAATTAAATTAAAATATAAACCTGTTTCTCTTTCTGATTCCATTATTCTATTAATTAGTATATTTACGCGCCAGCGCCTCTACAAAAATGTCTTTCGCTCCAGCACGTATTGCAATTAAATTTTAATATACATTTCAAATAAACCTCCACCCGATGAGCACAGCCAAACTCAAAAGCGCATCTAAAAATCGCTCTCTCGGATTTCGTGCTACATTTCTACTGAAAATTGTTTCTCACTCGACTGCGTAACGCTCATCAAAGCCCGTCATTCCCGGGTAAACAGATAAGTAAGCAAAACGTCTAATTAAGCCCGCGCGCATCGCGCCTTAAATCTGAACTTACAATCACGGTTTTCGACAACAAAGATTTAATTAATTTCTCGCATCCTCCGAAACTTTCGAACGGCGTTAACAATGCGATAAATCGATCGGCCACGACAGCGCCGCATTATCATCAGCGGAAAACTCCGGGAGTTGTTACAGTGGCGTCTGTTCATCCCCTTTAAACAATTTAGCATGCATGTGTTGGAATAAGAGCGGGAAAAAGGCGAGACGGAGAAAGAACGGAGGCGGCGGATGAGAGACAGGAAAGCGGCAGCGGGGGCGAAAAAGCAAGGAAAGCAAGAATAAAATACGCGAGCCGCGACAGCGCGCGGGCGGCGGGCGGGCTTCTAATTTGGGACCGTGGCAAAAATCGACACTCCGTCTAGACTGGTTGCGAATGGGACAGAGCGGCAAGACGGCGGGGGGAAAAGTGAATAGGAGAGTTAGATCGGGAGACGCGGATAAAGAGGAAAAGAGAGCATGAAAGGGAGGAGTGAAAAGGAGGCGCTCGCACGACGGCGAATTCTATTTATGTGTTCCACCTCGTTCTCGTGCGCTTGTCCGTCTGCCTCGCGATTTCCTTTCATCTTGTTACGTTTTTGCGGGCGCAACGTTATCTGCCGAGCGCGCACCACACCGGCTTCCGAAATATCGGCAGACGCACGTGAGCCCGCGGAAAGTACGGCTTCGCCAGCCGGCGGCGCGTATTTCATTTGCGCCACTCCAGAGCACTCAATTTTTAAATATATTTCGCACTAAGTTCGCCGATATTATGACAAATGTTCCGCTTTATGCGATTCGTTTCGGTGCCGCGGCGTCGACACGACGCGGCTCGGAATATATGAAATAGCTTCTTAAAAGGACTTTGGGATTCCGAAAGTAGGATATGGCATGAATTTTAAGGCACTTTTAATGCATAAATGTATAAGGAAATTACGCCTTTTACATGCAAAGTAAATTAACGGTCGCGGAATAAAGTTTGGCTGAAATGAACGTTCGTTTGCGAATTCATGGTTACGCGTATTAATTTTTCATTATCATTTTTCAAGGCTGCGATGGTGAGAGATTTCGTGTTTTCGAATTTGTATAATGTAGAGCGCGCGGGGAGAGAAATGTAGGTAGTTTGATCAACTACGTGACTAGGTATAACGCGCCGAGTTACTGTAACTACAGTTTCTCTTTGCAGCAGTTTAGAGTAAAGTTACCATCGTCAAAAGCACTGAAGTCGGTGCAGCCGGAGTGCTCGATGAAATGTTCGATGAAAATCGGACTTCGTTGTATCTGTATTGGCCATATACTAAACATTTCTTACAAGGCATCTTTTACAACATTTTGCTGGAATTCAAATGGCTTTAACTTTTGTAAAAATAAACGTAAAACTTCATATTTTCAGCGGCATAATTTTCAAATTCTGACTCCATCAGTCATAAAATTCAATCTTAGAATGCAGCTTAATCTCTGCTAGCGTTCAAAACTATTGAGTTAAGAGGATACTCTATATACAGTGAATTTTTCACACAAAAAACTCTATATTTAGTAAATGTTTCAGACGAAAATGATCTAGTATTTGTGTTTCTGAGCATTTTCGATCCAATTTGATTTTACAGAAATTAGAACTATTTGAAATGCAACATTAAAAAAATCTTAAATGGTGCTATTTTATGTTTTTACTAAATGTATTACAATTGCAACTTTAACCCGTATTCATTCGATCTTCAACATTTACGATGGCGAAAAACAAAAATAAGTTTGGAAACCGATAAGTTGGAACCGAATTTTATCTCGTGCAGCCTGCCCTCATATAACGTTTCTGATAACTTTAATTGTGTTCTTCCCGAAATCTTTAGAAGTGCACTTACCTAGTTACTTCCAGAACCCACAGATATATGGGTTATTTCATGTGAAATCGAAAATAAGAAAATATCTATTCTCTCTGATTTGTCCGAAAAATCTAATTTGATGTATTTCTAACAACATTTGTGATTCTCAAATTTGCATTTAGCCGTTTTTAATAAGCTTTTTAATACGTTGATCTCGTAAATCAGTTCCAAAAATAATTGCATTAACCAAATCTTCAGCGAAATTCTACTAAAAAAACGGTATTTATAACCGTAGCTAAAACAGCTAATTCTGGGAGATTTCAAAATTTGTCATTTTAACATATCGAATTATATCGATCCATAGAGGTGAAATTACGGTTTAAATATTCAAACTAACTGGGCAAATTTAGTCCCAAATTAAATAAACTGATCATGTGAAAAGGTTTTTGTAATAAAAGTGAAGTAGTTTTTCATTCTGTTTATGAAGTTAAAACATCGGAATACAAGCAAAATCAATTTTTACATAATATAACATCTGCTTTATATTTTTATTACCTAGACCTATACATCTATCGCCTATGCTAATTTCCAAAAGAGAAAACACTGTTTAACCCTTTCGCTCCCACCGTTGCACGGAGAAAAAAAATTCGCGAAGACAACCACAATTGTGGTAACCATTACCACAATCAATGGTAACATAGTGGACAGCTATGCATCTAATAAAATTTACCACAATTGTGGTGAATCCTACCACAACTGTGGTAAATGTATACGCAAAATATGGTCCAATTTACCTCAATCTGTTTACTATTCGACTATAGTAAATGAAGCAAGTAAATT
>JABFPB010000566.1:0-35625 GCA_022817645.1 Ceratoteleas bidentatus
TAATATCTCCGCTTCTATGTAGTCGAAATGCTTGGGAATTTGGCAAATCAAACAGTAACCTTGAAATAAACTAAATTTTAAGTTTCATCGCATTCTTATTTTTTTAACTTATTGAAATAACCACCTTAAAATTATTATTATTTTGAGTTAATACTCAAAATAAATTGTGAATTCTTTGGAATTAATACTAAAATAAAGAATTTCTATTAGGCTCTTGTAAAAATGGAGTGTCTGAAAATGTCTCGTAAAGTCGGAAATTAAGATCTGAACAAATTTTCAGATATAGGTTGTTTCTGACACCTGCTTCTAAACCTGCTTATAATTGTTCTATATTTTCTCTATATACAAATCTTTAAAAATACTCTAAATATAGCCTCGGACGAAATAAAATGTTTTCCTCATACCAAGCACATCCATTTGAACAACGTCTAAAAGTTAAATAATGTGTAATTAATTTCGTTTTCTTAATCAATAATATAAATATTCGCAAAAAATCAGCATTTCCTTTTGATCTTTGGAATTAAACAATCAAAAGATGAAAGTAAAATGATTGTAATTTTGCTAATGAACCTTTTCATTTGTAAAATTACAATAAAAATGGAGCCATTTTAATCCCACATAATTTCAGGAAATCAGATTGTTCATGCGAAATAACGGAAGTTCATGTAAAAGAATTGGCTTTTTTAGGCTCGCATCAAAGAAATTCAATCCAAAAATATTTACAGTATGCGATTAAAGGTTTGATATTTTTTGTCAAACAATTACCTATCTTATGAATTAAAGATACTAAACTCTTTAGAATATTTTGAAAATAACATTGATTGTCATTTTTTATGCTTTGAAATGTAACATTTGGCAGCAGTAATATTTATCTATAAAATGAATACTGAATCTTGAAGGTGCACTAGATGGACTGGAATAAAGGTAGTGTTAGAAAATGTTTCAGAACTCTCCCTGTTATGATAATCAATTTTCTGTTGAATAATTAAAAGGAAAATAATGAAGAACCGCGAAATGTAAAAGGATAAATCAACTTGCTTAACAGCGTTTCGTTACCTTGGTTCGAGAGGTTCGTTCTAGTATCAAACTTTTTGTTCTTCATAATTAGTCTTCCAGCTATTTTTCCATTGCCGTTTTCCTCAAAGTACAGATGACACTTAAGTTTTATTAAAATTAATACCAGATTACACTGGAAAAAATGAAAATTTCAATAAAATTCTTCGCAAATAAAAAGTAAGTTACGTATGCCCTCTACTGCATAGGTAAGAAGTAAAAGATATAATTAAGAAATCCGAAAGAAATCGCAAAAACGTCTGGGAGTGGGAGTGACAGAAATAACAAAGATTCGAGGCATTTATATATGTGTTTATATGTGCATACCAACGTACATATGCATACACACATATATACATACATATGCATACGTATCCCTTAATGTATTAATTGTATTATTCAGCATTTCTCGGTTGTCGCTTTTTGTGGTTGGTTGTCGTAATCTTGATCCGATCCATTGTCGCTTATAATTTCATTAGTTTTGTACATACTATCGGCATACCAACAAGAAGTTGCACAGTTACATTATGATAATTTGTTTTACTTTGTTGTTGTATTTTACGTGGTATTACATTAATCTGACCATTATGCTGGTTCGGCTGGATACAATCTCGTATCTTGTCTTCATAATAGTAAAATATACACATAATTCATATCCACTGTAATGTATCATCTTATTGATATAATATATATATCGATTGAAGTATTAACAATTGCAGGCTAACCACTAAGAATGTTTGTATGTTATACTTGCCGGAACTCTTTATTACTTTTTACAGACATAATTGGACTGTGTCGTGAAACGATACAAATTCTCGGAGGATACGGTGTATTGCGTAGGAATCACTTGAACGCAACGTAGAAAGTCCGATTGCTTTGTCTTTGTTTTTTATTTAAAATATCAATGTTGCAGTATTTGCTCGTAACATCAGTCTGCCTCCGTAGAGTATCGTGCGTCAAGACCACGCTTGACGAAGCGCATAAGAGTCGACACGTCCAGCCGTGCTTCACTGAGACGACGACGATTCCTTCCTCGAATGGCAAATTTCGCTAAACGACATAGGCTATTGACCTATCCCCAAAGCAATAGCGCGAGACAAGGTCAAACATGATTCTCAAGGTCAAACAAGGTCAGTTTTGAGTCTATGTTTGTATCCTGACGAGAAAACCATATGGGACACCATAATATGTGTCCCATATGGTCTTTTCCAGCAGTATAAAGAAGGATGATGAGTCCATAGCCTATAGTTAAGGTGATGTGTCCATAGCCTATAGTTATTATCCGAGAAATCAGGATTCTAGTTTGAATCCTGACTTTTTCCTACAGTGGGTCATCTGTTTCATCCTGGATGCATATGTAATACAATAGCACGTACGTCAGTCGAAATCGAGTATGCACAGTTAGAAACACTTGCTTGAAATATCGACGACGATTAGGGAGACATCGCGAGAAAGTATGCAGAATCGAATGAGTTTCCGCGTCGTATTGACGAGCCATAATACCGTCGGAGCAAATCAAGATAAAGCAAGCTATCACTTCTACACTGGGAAAATGAATTCGACGTCATTTAGGGTTGAAGTTGACATCCAAGTGGATCAGGTTTGTATAGATTACACGAAGGTCTATGTGGAAATGGAAGTGATGTTAAGTTGAAAGGATCGCAAACAAGATTGGCTTGGAAATATACAGAACAGGTTACTTGTTCTGTTCATGGATGTCTATAAAAAGAATTCTCTATAGAAACCAATACATTATTTCTCGCGTGTAACGATCTTTACATAAAAGAATCTATTTAACGCTCTGCATTTAACGAAAGCTCTATCTTAATATAGAGAAAGCTACAACAACGTCTCAATTATAGCTCAAAATATTATTCTGTACATGGATCCTGTATAAATACGTTCATGTCGGATGCTATATACAAATTCATATAGATTTCAATAATAGATGCTTCTACGTAAAGACCTCTCTAGAAAAACTGAAGTAGGAAGTTTATGGAGAAATCTATAAAACAAATGTAACTTGCAGAAAATTATATTTCTCTACATGGAAGTATGTGGTTATATTGCAATGAATCACTTTTCAAGATTTTACTTTAAATCTTGAAAGTTTGATGCGGAAACCTATGCAAGTTGACTATTATAGAAACTACTGTAAAATCTTATGAACTTTTTTAGGCGTAATGAATCCAGGTGTAATGAATCGCGCGAATTCATTTTCTCCGTAACTACACATATTATTGTTTATCGATTCGAGGTGTCGGTGCATTAGACGTGAAATAATGCGCTGGAATTTGCGTTCTGCGATATAACCCCGTATTATTGCACTTTACGACCAATTATACCGAGGACCCTTTTGGGTCTGTCCCTTTTTATTGATTTACGACTATCCCTAATTTTCAAAGTTACAAAATACAAGTTCGCGACGGGTTCGATTTCCGCAAAGTACAGTAATTCGGGGAATTATATCTGCGATCATGAAACTTGCTGAAATCATTCGCCGAACGAAACGCACGAGTATCTGAAGAGCCAACAAAACTGCGTCGACCAATTGATTCGTGATTCGTTATTCATACTCTTCGACTTGTCTTCCGTAAGCTACATACACTTATCATTAAGTCAAAAGTGGATTGACATGCACCTTTACATATAAATTTAGTTGATTGTATCATTGTTTACCGGTATACGATGGTGATAATTCAATTAAAGTAACTCTGTTGAATGGCTGTCGAGGAGTTCAACAGCGAATCTCCTCGAAACTGGTATCGACTTTAGAGAGCAGTCTTGAAGAGGAGAAGGGAACCCCAATAATGAACCTAACTTCCTAAATTCAAAAATTCGCGAAAACCTTTATCTTTCAAACTGAGAATGTTTTTCGATTGCAAACAAAGTCCTTAAATTTAAGCAATGTAAAATAAGAGTTATGTCTGTTTTCTAACTCGAACCGAATCAGTTTTGTCAAAATGCTATCACTGACCTAAAGATTGTGGACTGAAACATATTTGGTACAGTGACCCAGCTCATAAGAGTTCGGGTGTCCTTCTCCTTCCAAACTTCCCCGTCCCTTTCACCTATATCATACACATATATGTACAAGTTATCTATACATGTACGAAGGTCTTGTCACAAGATTCAAATACAGGGGATTGTCATCGATTTCACGTATCATGATTTCTTGCCGTCAGTACAGCGAGACCGTCCTGTTATCGGAATTCCGTCATTTCTCGTTCGAGCAATAAAACAGACCATGCCAGTCACTCGACATGATAAATGATCCATCGCAAATTAATCACGGCGTTTTCGAACCGTTCGATCGCGAGACACTTGTTATCGCTTTGCAGCCTGTCGCCGAAGAATGTCTGCATACTGCAATCTCCACGAGGGCAATGACAACGAAAATTAGCTGTCTTCGCGATCGAAGGTATACTCGTCTTTTACGCCACATTAACGGACACATTTTTTATAATTATGTTCGAAAAAGAATATGCTGAACCAGATGCGACAACGTTGGACCTAAATGGTTAGGGACAAATTAATGCAAACGTTAAACCCAAAGGCGTTAATCTCCTCTCTGTTTAAACGTTTACATATTCCCTAACAAGAAATAATGGTTTGGAGCAATAAATGGAATTTGACTCTGGAAATCATTGTGGATCCAATAATTCAAGTATCCATCTATGGAATGGAATCCATCTGGGAATTCCAATCATGGATTCTGTTTGGAAAAGTTTGGATCCACAATGGTTTCAAGACTTAAATTTCATTTATGGTACCAAACCAGTTATTTTGCTGATGATGATTCTGTTATCGTTCGAAATATTCAGTCTGCATAATCAGTCGAAAAAAATGTACATCGTGGAGCAAAAGTGTTCCCCCTTCTTTCCTTTCTTGACGTCATTTGCAGACTACGTCAGACAGCATTCCGCCTGCGTTTCTCAACGAATCATAATTGACAGCAAATCGTTTCGAGCGCATCATTCGCAGGTCGTCGTTGATCCGCTTCATCCGGCGTTATCGGTTAATAGTTAATTGCAGCGATAGGCGGAAGGGGAGAACAGGTCGAAGACAGCACCGACAGAATATTTCATGGCGTAACTGACGCGCCGGCGAGGCGCTCGAAAAGTGCCCCGGCGGATCGCACAATCGACACTACAATCGAGCAACTATGCTACGTCACGAGCTACAGCGGTCTACGTGATTAACAGATACCATAACATTGCATACACTCTGCGCTCGATGTGTGGGTGGATCGCATGAGCGACGTTATTGCTTAATGCCTTGGCTTAACGTCTGAACGCGTGATCTGGTTGGGTGATTTGCATTGGGACAAATATTGAATTTAAATTTTCTAGAGGGGAAGAAATTTTACTATACCATACAGTAAGAAGGACGTACTGTTTTCTATATAAAGCATTATAACTTTTAAGAAACTATAATCTTCATATAATGACCTTGAAAGTGAATCAAGGTCATTATATGAAGATTCATTGAAAGGGATCCAAGATTTTAGGATTTAATAAAACTGAAAATGTTTCAGTACGTTAAATTTTCAGGGATCGGATAGATTCAGAACAATAATAGACAAATTGACAAAAATCCACCCATGTTTTAAACTGGACATCAATACCTTCATCACTATCTGGTATGGTAAAATGTATTGCACCTCTAGGAAATTTGAATGGAATATCCAGAATCTGCAAATGCGGGTCCGATCGAAACCAAACGCGAGAATGAGGACGAATGGCCGTGTTTCGGGCGAAAATGTCGCATTTCCTGGGTATCCCCAGACCAAGTTCTCTTGGGGCCGGGGTTCGCCCGAAAGTGGGATCAGCGGAGGACCGAGCGGTCGTTAAATAATGGACAGGAAGGTTCGCGTGGAAAGTCTAGCGTTCGTCGGTGGTTCGTTCTGTGATACGTGATTCTCTCTCGACGAGTTTCATATATAAAGTGAAGAAAGAGGATTTCAAGACGTGATCCCGCGCTGTCCGGCGGAGGGTCTACGAATCGTGTATTCCTGATATGATACTTGTAAATACGAAAAAATAGTTTCAGCGGCGAACGCGGCCCCGCGGCGAATTCTTCGGATTTTGTGGGCTTGCAAGTGTCGCTTGAGAGCGTAGAAAGGTGCGATTCCTCGTGGCGCTTATAAAATGCACTTTGAAAAATAGACGGTCTTTACAATCTGTCCCCTTATTAGTTGTACAGTTAGAAATTTTGTAAAAATACTTCTGTATTGGAAAATAGCGCGCGTCTTAACGTTAATTACACTTCCTTTATCACTTCGCACGGTTGGACGAATTCGCGTAATTTGAATTAGCGTTTAATCCTTAAGGTGTACCGTTTGCTCGGACTGGCTTTGCGTACAAAAACCCCGAACGCCTTGAAATCCTGGTTTCTTGGAGGGTATTGGACTTGCAGAGCAATGGCCACGAATCAGCTCGACTCGGTGATCGATTAATTGGTTTCGAAGGGGGGGGGGGCAGAAATAGAGAGAGATGGGTGGTTCGGTTGGAGAGAAAGAGAGACAAGGAGAGAGTAGTGTGCAATGCAAAGCGATTGTCGTGAATTTCTCTGGCGTTGAACAATCGTGAGGTCAAAGGCACCTCGACCATTCACTTTTGTCCACAAGAAACGTTCTCTGCAGTAACAATCAATATCCAGTGTGATATTTATTCTCGCTAGTTATCCTATACACGTTTATCCATTCCGCATGGCGTCCTTTCACGGACGTCGATGCTCCAAGTCAACTACCGTTTAACAACAGTTTAAACCAGTATTACATCATAATTTGTACATCGATCGACTCGTCCACTGTCGATGGCTTCTTCAAAAGTCCGGAACAACATTTTTGACTAACAGACAAAATCGATTGGAAGGTAGTCTCGAATCGTCGTTTCGTCGCAAATTATGTACAATCGAACGTATCGGCGGTTTGTACATGTAAGTGGTGGATTATCGCGAAAAACAACTTTTTACAAATATTGCGAAAGTTTTTTCGTGCACTCAGAACAAATGTTTGGATGCGAGGGATAACATTTTGATTCGATATAAAAGTTGATTTAGACATTGGAGTAACGGGTTCAAGAAAAATTGATTTTTTTGCAAATGGAAATATGTTTGGTTTGATATTTGGCTCCGATGTTGACTATATTGTATCACCAAGGAAGGTCAAATTTGATTTGGGTAAACATAAAGGATACATTTTTGTGTATCTGCGTTTCAGCCAGATTTGCGATTCTTCGGCTATTTTATCTCGCATCGCTTGCGCCAAACTATTTTCCGAGTGCGAGTGCACCCCTGTGTTTTCAGTCGTGATCAATTGCGATTACATTCCGTGTTTTTGTAACGCGAAAATACGTGTCACGGGTCATTTTATCCTGGATTTCATTTGCACTTTTACGCTCCGAAAACAGGAATGTATCTGGAACACGGGCTTTCTCATGCTAATCAGGCGTTTGATGAAAACTGGTACATGCGTAGAAAACCTACTCGATTTATTGATTAGGCCAACTTAGAGGTTTCAATTAAAGAAATGCTCTTTTCCCTAATGAAATGTTAACAGTAACATTCAAGTCTTGTACATGGTAATGTATAAAGGAAACTCCCACCAAATAATCTATGTAGATGTCTCGAAGCGTTTAGCTATATATTATATATAACTTATATCAAATAACTATAACAGGTTAAACAGTCGTCAACTTTGATTTATATAAACCTTTTTAAGTACGGTCAGCTACAATCACATCTGTGATTCATCGACTTAACATTCTTTCGATATGAAAAGAATATTATATAAAATTTGTTTTCTTCTTTTTTTACAAAAAGTGCCGTTAGTTGTACGATAAAAAAAGGTTTACATGACAAAATCGTACAAAACAATCGTAAGAGTGTAACTAAGAATCTATGTAGCGGTTCTACTATCATTTACAGCAAACGCTTAAACTGTAAACACCGTGAATAAAGCAGCTTAAGATTACTCTAATTACTTTCATTTTCGGTTCAATCCACATATTTACATTTCCAGTGTTTTCCGTGTAAAGAATGTTAGATCCGCCACCGAACCTGGTATATAAAAATCTAGTATCTCTGATGATGTTTTATGCCGAGAAGAAGACAGTGTTTTCCCCATGTGTTGATGTACGTTCGGAATGTGTATCGTTAATTACTTTCATTGGCCAGGCAATTGAGTTACTGCACCCGAAAGTCAGAGTTGCCCAAATAATTCACCCTCGCCCGAAAATAACGCCAATCTAAGATCTACGAGGCTCCACGAGCGCTCTTGGAATAAGATCCCACGTGAGATTGCACATCGGATCTTATCCCAAATACGTTTATGAGGTCTTACGTAACGGCCCCCATCGGATTCCGCGTAAACATTTTGTCCGAAAAGACGGTCCTGCACGTTCGTTACGCCGCGTACTTTCGACCGACATTTCCCGGGCAAAATCGTTCAAAGAAAGCCGTAAATCGCCGACTAGAAGTCCGAGCTAGAACTCCCACGGGCACCCGAAAGTCTTATTCAAATGCAGTCAGTGAATCTGCTCAGGATTCGATCAGACGTCGCAGATTTCCCGGACGACTCGGGCCGGCAAAAACAGAAGATTGAATCAAATCAGCCAACCCAGGACTCAGTAGCAGTAGCTCAATTGGCGAAACGCGGTGAAACGTGACGACACGCACACCTAGTATTTACAACGAGTGTACGCGACACTCTTACAGAATCGCCATCTCTGGGTCAACCGGGGTCACCGCAACGCCACTTTTTTCTCACGAGTGAAGTTGATTTTTCGAATGTGAGAAACAAACAGGTCTGGATTTGGTCTGGTTACCTGATTACTGCTCCTAAGAGAACACATCGGTTGAATCAACGTTGAATCAACGTTGATTCAACGTGCCAGACCTTAGCCAGACTCCTTTTAGTCAGGCAACAGTTTGGGAATACTCTGGTTGTTCAGTCCAGTTAAAAAATTCTACCAGACACCATTATGATGGTTCTAATTGTATTCATCTGTATCTCTGCGGTTTTGGACACTGAAGAGACCGAATGGTGGTATGACTTTGGACCACCAATTTGGGATGCTTTCGTTCTTCCTCATAAAAAAGTTTCTCTGATGTTTCTACGAGGATTTCAACAGTGTTTTTATGTATCTAATGGTTTCTGAATTTTTTCACTGCGGAGATTTTTATCTAGACTGTATCCTATCTTCGTAGTCTGGTGACTAGGAAGATAGTCTGCAAAAGTCAGGTAACCAAACCGAATGCAGATTTGCTGTTCCCACGCGGGTATTCACCAGTGCCAACTCCGGTTCCGAATTTGGCGAGGTCACTGCAAATGAACATAGAAAAATGGGCTCGCAATGGTCCCATCGAGGAGTCGCAACGACATCGCACGTGGGTGTCCCAGTGACATCATGTGTGGGTGTTGCCGCCACCCCGGTCGGGCGCAATATACAAATGTAACGGTCTATGAATAATTTTGTACGTCGAATGTGCATATTGTACATCGCCTTAACATCAATGGAATCTACACCAATCGTTCGTCCTGGTGTCGTTGACCTGCTGCTGTCTTGTTATAAAACGACGACGCCTTGACGAACCATCTCGCCGTGACACTGAAGCAATTGACCGGGCACAAGCCACGCGCTAATCGATCTGACAAGTTGTCCACCACGCTCGTCGCATTTGTCCGAAACAAACGGTGGGTCGAACTGAAAGCCTGATCAAACCCTGATCTCGGTGTGCTATCGCGATCGAACTTGACCTAGGTATAAACGTACACCCTAAGTAGTAAGGGCCGCGCTCGGCCCGGACCTACGTAGTATCGAACAGTCGAGTTTCTATCGAAATTTCGCTTTCGGTACGCGTGTCTTATAACTGTAGACGCATTTTGATTACCATCGGTTAGCAACCATTCTGGTTGGGGAACGAAGTGGTCCAAAGCAACGTCTGTCTCTGTCTCTGCCTCTTCTGTGGGTGGGAAAGAGACAGAGACAGTTGGTTGATTGGTGACTACCGATTCGTTCCGGTGCCCTGATGTTTGGCTTGTTTCCTCGGTTCCCCACCGTGGCGCCACTGGCGACAGATGTCGCTAGTGTCGGGTTCTTGCTCAGGTTTCCTCCGAGTTTTCCTTTTGATTGAAGTTAGCTTGTGTCAAGCGTGGGTCTAAACAGGTTGTTTTGAACCCAGTATGGGGGAAGAAAAACGGGATTTTTTCTTCCTCAATGCAGGACGTAAAACTGGGTGTTTAGGTTCACGGATGGCAACATTTGAAGTACAAGAAAAAGTTACTTTACTCAGGGAGCCAAACTGTAACTTTATGCCCTTTTTGGAATGTTTTCAAGTTTTTATGGTGGGACATGGTTAAATATATTAAACAGAATCTGGGGTTTAGTATATAACATTTGTAAGGAATGAAAAAGTTTAATATTGTGCCAAACGAATGTTAAAACATGATTTACTATTGAACTTCATAGTCAGAGTCTTCCCAGATTTGCTAGTGTACCAAAAATGAATGGACAGCGAAACGTAAGCTGAATTCGGAAAATGAATTAGAATTCAAAAGCGCGATTTTTCAACGCAAAGGTCACTATTGGGAGTAAAGAAACCCGTGATCGATGCGCGGAAAAAATTGTACCTCGCGGGGCATCCGATTCGAGTCAAATGACTCACTTGCACTAGTTGGAATGTAGACCAGCGAGTATCATGTAACAGTTGTTCACTTGCCAATACTACTAGCACACAATTTGGCGAAAAATGACCACTCGATAGATAATATTCTGCAATACGCGATGTTGCCAAATTATATGTGTACGTATATACGACCCTACGCTCATTGTAAGAAACGGACGACGTGTGTATAAATCACATGCATTGTGACTCGGTTAAGTGATCGGTATTTTGGGCGATTTTTCACGTTGCCCTTTTTCAATTCAGTTTTTCAATTCCAACCCAAGCAGCGTCGGAATGAAAACCATTCCCAAATTTCATCCAAATTTCAAATTATGGTTCTCCGAAGCAAAACTAAGTGAAAAGAAACGAAGTGAACTTTCCAGATGACACCGGTAGCGGAATATTCGCGAAAAGTGATTTTGACATGCCGGTGCTTGTTTACGATTGAACTTGTCAAAGCGATTTACAAGCAATTGCGGCGCGCAAGTGTCTCGAAACTTTCATCCGCGATCGCCAAACGAGTGAGATATTCAACTTGCGCTCGTCCTATGGATACTGCGCTTTTAACGACGCAACTTCCCCAGTTACAGTTCCACACTTGTAATAGTAACAAGGCGGAAGCTTTTGTCGAAAAAAGTTGCTTTAATCGCATCATTTATTTGATTCGACCCAGACCAATCAAACGCCAGACACCGACCGAATGTTCACACGCCTATACGATCAATGGCATTTTGTTTGCTCATTGGTCGATGTAATTCTTGCTTTGACCAGCAGTTTGGACCGGCGATTTTCTCGGGGTTCCCCTGATATCAATTTAATTTCAGGCGATAGAGCTGAAAAATCTGTCTTTTTGCTTCAATCTGGTTGCAAACTTCACTTATAAACAAGTGAATCAAGTAAACATTCCACTCACACGTTCATTTTTATCTGGGTGTAGGTCACTTAGGATTTATACACTTATCTTATAAATGCTTAAGTGCTCCTTAAGTGCATATTCACTTTCCCTACAATTACGCCTTTTCGAAGTGAATTTATCATAAATAACCAAATATCTATCCATAAGTGCATATGCACTTATGGTTTAGGTAATTGGTTTCTTATGATAAATTCACTTCTTCGAAAAGGAGTAAGTGTAAAGTAAGTAAATATGCACTTATGTGATTCAAATAGTACTTCATTACACTTATGAAATGAAGCACTATTCGAATATGTGGATATGCACTTATGGAGTAGATAATTGGTTGCTGATGATAAATTCACTTCTTCGAAAAGGAGTAAGTGTAGAGTACGTAAATATGCACTTATGTGATAAGTGTGCACTTATGTGATAAGTGCATAATTATAAGTGCATATATAAATCCGTAAGTGACCGACACCCAGTTAAAACTTAAGAGTACAGTTCATTACACTTATGTAGTGCTTCATTGCACTAACGTAATGAAGCACTTCATTAGTGTAATGAACTCTAAGTGTATATTCACGTATACCAGAACTCCTCATTCACTTCTTAAACTTTGATTTTTTCAATTACACACTTCAGATTACCTACTACGGTTATGGTAAGTGTACATGCACTTACATACACTTACCGTAGCCTTACTTTTTGGTTTCAATTCACCACATAAGCATTTAATGATAGAATTTGACTTCGCAAAGCTACATCGATATTCAAGTCGATTTTGTCGAAACACCTGCAGTTCCCAGCATCGGCCCCTGGTGTCGTTGGCGGTAATCGTCTTTTTCGAACGAAGGTCCGGCCAATTAACGGCGCGTTTGCACACGTGCATTCGCGATGGGATCACGAGGATTGTAGCACCGGGTGGCTCAGGATGGCGGACACCATCATCCCGTGCTTAACGCGGTTAAGTGTTCTCTGACATACCGTCGCAGGAGCAAAAACATTTTCGCGGAGGATTAATCGATCATACCAACGACCCAGCCTCCGGGGCTACAATGTTGCCGAACTGCCGATGGCTCCGCTCTATTTATTTTTCGCACCTTCCACCTTTCCCTTATCAATCGATATGCCGCTCTTTAAGATCCCCATAACCTCGCGGCGGTTCCATTTTTCCCGCCAAATGGCGGCGCTGCATTAAACGCAGTTTACGTAAAATTATTTACGACGACCATTAGTTCCGCCGCGACGTTCGTTACTCGGTGAAACGACGGGATAGCGAAGTAACGTGTCACGTTATCTTTCTTTATTCAGGGTAGCTGAAAAAGATGAGTGGGAGAGACGGTGCTCCGTCATCGTTTCTCTCCGCAGATAACGAACGTCGATGCTCGGCTTATCCCACGTTATAAATAGGGGACACATAGATTCAATTGTTTATATAAAGTATCCTGCAAGATTACGTCGGATACGCGTCGAATGACTTGGATTAATACGTTACGTTGCCCTAAAAATTTGGAAAGCGATTAAGCGAGAGCAATTAATCATTGTTAATTTAATTAACGGAATTAATGTGTTTGAATTGATTAGTGCTCATTAGGGGCAAGGTTGTTATGGTCCGTGAAATCACATAAATACTTCTGTAGTCTATTTGGGACATTTCAGAGACACTAATTAAACGATTGGATAGATAATTACATATTTTCACCGGATTCGTTGCATCAATTGAAATTCATTAAAATGATTTTTCCATTTTTATTCGCCCTAAATACGATTATTCGGCCTCGAAAAAAGCAGCGGTATCCGATTCGTCGGTAAATTCCAATTAGTCGGCGAGATAATGTGTTTAGATTAACTGAGCAAATGTTAAATGATTTATCATTATATTAGTCATCTCGCACTTGCTTTATATTTGCGGATCCCGCGAAAATTATAACCCGGAGTACGTGCTTTTACGCCCGTATATCACATTTCATAATCCACGCGAAACGAGCTTAACGGCAGATCAAGGACACTCGGAATTTAATGAATTATAAATATTTCGCTTTTCATTTCGCGTTCGTTCTTTTATTACGCTTAATGGGGCCGTAAACTGAAGAACGAGTTACCGCGAAATGTCACGTGGCTCTGTAAAACTGATACCGCGCAATTGCGGGTTTTATCGTATTTTCGCGCGTCACGCCGAGGAAGGCTGATTAACATTGGAAACAGCGTTACGACAGTTTCGCTACAACGACAACTGCGCGATTTGCGCCTGGCACGTACGTGACCACTATACATTCATTACATCGCGTTAACAACGAGTATATTTTGTTATACGTAATTTAATTCTGCAATATTGCAATGCTTAATTATGACACATTGATTTACCTAGCCATTAATTAACGAAGCATATTTAATACCAGTATTCTGTTGTAGCACTAACGAGCAATATGAACAACAATTTAATTAACGACGCGCGCGCAAAAAGTAATATGGTTTAGGTAAATACTGGTTGGTTTAGAGTAGATTTGACGTTTGGAAGGAAAATATACTTTTACGAATAAAATGGGAATATTTTCTTTTTTTTCGACTTGAATATTCGATGTCACTTTCCAAAGCAATTTTTATTGCTAATTAAAAATGTTGAAAATCTGAAGAAAGGTGAAAATCTAAGGAAAGAAAATTTTGTCGAAAGGGACTGGAAGCCAGTTTTTCGAAATTCGTTTGGTTCTTTTCCAGTAACAGTCAATAATGTTGTGGTTAATAATTCTACATCATCCAAATAGCTTAATATTATATATCCTCGGAAATGAATTGCCTGCCAGTGCATACGTCAATAAGTTAAGCGAAAAAAGTGGTCGAATAATTGTAATGTGGAATTCCAAATTAAGCACTTATTATGTTGAATTATCCAATTAAATAGTATAACAGCGATGGACCGTTAATATAACTGCAATTGATTATAAATCGAACAATTTGCTTTGCAGTTAATTGTAGCAAACCCTTTGAGGGGCGCGTTGCGCCATTTCAGCGAATCAATTGAATTATTATAATTATTTGACGTCATTACTACCGCTTTGTTACATGCTTAGGGAGTTTTGCCGGTAATGTCAATTAAGTGGCACTGAGCGGATTAGCGAGCAAAACAGTGAACTGACGAAAAACATCGCGTTCGAAAGTGCGAAAAATTTTTAAAGAAGTGACCGTCGCGACAAAAAGGAACAAGTTTTATGGCATTGCTTAGATTTTTCGTAGGCCAGTGGTATTAATACATAATTGTGGCAATAAAGCGCGGGTTTATCCCGAACCGTAAGCTATAAGTCAGAGCGGGACGGAAATATTGCTTAGTTTTCTACGAGAGTTTTTGAAGAAATAACGAAAACTGCAAGTGCAAGTCCCATGCGTGAGATTGCCAGGTCGACGACGACATAACTTCGCGTTTGCGACTTCCTGAAAAAGCTTTAAAGGAACCCGAGTTTCCTATTCTTTCGCGGCAAACTTTCGCGAAAAGCGTCATTTTATATGTTATTATTATAGACGATGAAATATATTGTTCAAATGTGCTCCTTAATTTTATTACCACGTTATTGATTTAATCAGTTGTCGAATGGAAATTAATTTTTTCATGACAATGATTCCATGAACATGAACAAGTAGTTTTATCAATATTTGTATCGGCGGAACAAACGGGGATTCGATTTCTGTTGGCATAGCTTTTATTCAAATTGGGGTTACAGTCACTCATGTTTAATCTGTTCGAATGAAAAATTGAGTAAATGTCGTGAATGTGAAATGAAATGATGAACAGTTTATGAAAATGAATTCGTGTTTAATGAAGATATTGGATATCGAATATAGACATATCGAAAAATCGTTTTCTTATTTTCTCGCGTAAATCCATTATCAATTGCGCACAACAAAAGCTCGATTCGATGACCAAATCCGAAATAAATGCACATGCTGAATGTTGCACGTTTGTTTATTTAGTTAAGTCGGGCATTTTGTAACTGAACATGGAGCCACTCATGAATTTTTAATCGAACACAAATCTAACTAAAGTATGTTGTTATAGTTATTTCAACCAGCTCTGCCCTATAATTCAAGATGGGATAATACCCCGTCGACAACGCATTGGCTCACGTCCAGCGTGTAATTAATAAATTGAAATCGAACGCGCTTTCACTTAAGTTCCGTCCTCCAATCTTATAATTACGCAAAGTGTTACGCATTCGTAAACAACGAAATAAAATTATTCGCAAAAATGCGTGCTATTTCACATAGCAATCCCAAAATAATTATTTCCCAAAAAATCAAAAAAATCTCAAGTCTCTCTTCTTCAAACCTAAAAATCATTTTTAAATACAGTAAAAACTCGTCCAGTTAAAAATGTTATTTTCTTCTAATTTTTAAACCACACTGCGAACCGTAAGTCGATCAAATTCATCGTTTTCACGGTATACATATAAAAACCGAAATGCGATGGAGCAATTATTGTAATTGCACAAAAGCTGCGTAATCTGCAGATAATGTAACAATATTAAATCGATCGAATGCAACGCGAAGCTGAATCTGTATTAAAAGTGAGCATGCGTTATTATTAATCGACCCGGTAATTAAAGTCGGCGAATTATCTTTTGTAATCTCACTTCCGCGTCATCATTTCAGACGCGCTGCATTTTTGTTTTGCCGAGCGGTTTAATTAATTTCGAGATAAACGCGAATCGATACGCGGCGCTGTTCATCAACGGTGCGCCGTAATTATGTGCTGCGTTTGGAAGCCCGCGAAACAAAAATAACGACGAAAAATAATGAGCCGCCGAAATAATGGTCCGAGTCGGTTTCGCCCGTTTCCCGCCGATTCGCCTAATAAATTGATTGAACCCCTCAAAAACTGCTTCGCCAGTTACACAGAGTGAAAGTATTCGTAAACGCTTGCGACTTTAATGCAGTAATAAATAAGACTTTATGATCGAATGTTTAAGAGCTCCCACGTTTCCCGGGCGAATTCCTTTGCAATTTTGATATCATCGAGTTACGATGTCTGACAACTTTCAATATTACCCGACGGGAATGACGTTGTATAATGTAATTTATGGTCATAAATTATGCATATGATAATAACGCCATTGTAGTGTTGTAACTGCATGATAAAAGTACAAACAAGGCGCTTAATTGAATTGCAATTACACTCAACTGGCAAAAAGTGGAGCGTAAAGGGCATAATTTAGTGCTCGTTATAGCCTATGCACTTTAATGGATGAAACCACTTAACTTTTAGGCGCTTGTCTCAGGTTGACGAGAATCGCAAAAATTATTCCATCGCCTGATTAAATGTAACGTTTCCGTTTAATAAAACAAGTTTAGTGGTATTGATTTTTTTCCATTTGATGCAGCTTTTCATTGCGTTTCATTGCATCGATTGTTGAACGTGGTCAGCAAATTGTTACGAATGATGGTTTCATCGTTTCAAATATTTACGTGTTTCCTGAAAAAAAAAACTAGGGATGTATCGTAAATTGTATGTGAGTGAATTTTTGCAAACTCAGTCTTTAAATAAGGTAAATCTTATCGCGACTGCTGATAAGGTAAAATCAGCGAGTATTCTTTTAGAAAATGGTGTGAAAATGATTAAATATTTGATTAAATTTAAATTTGATGAAATTACGTAATTATGTAAAGGTCAATTAATTTAATAAACTATTAAAGCATTTCTATTATTAGAAATTTCGCATTATGAAACACTAAGAAAAGTAGATGAACTATTTCTGGCACTTTATAATGCAGATAAACTGAATAAATCTGCAATGGAAATCGAATAAACGTCAAATACTCTGTAGACTCAAATTGGATTCCAGTCCGTATATGTTCATGGAAGTTTGGAAAGAATTCTCAATTTCGGTTCTCAGTTCCTATGTTCTCTATCCCATTCCAGTGAATCCACTCAAATTAAAATCTTCTCAAAAGCTTCTATCTCTCTCCATTTTGCGGAATTTTCAATTACTCCTCTATCAAATCCAAAGTACCCTTAACCCATGGAAACTCAAATGTCATAAGTCATTCCTGAAACTAAATTTACACATTTCAAATTTGAACTTTTCTTTTTCAAATATATTTTACCCCGTATTTCTATATTACATTGAATTTGAAATAATTCAAAATAAACGTTGATATTTATTCTACTAATTTCCATTTTAATTACACAAGAAACTCTGCACAATGTGTTGCAAAACAGCGAATCATTAAGGAAACAATTAAAGCCCAGTTAGCAATATAAGCCAATCCAGCCAAATGTATCCGAATCCGGGCGAAAATTAGGGCAGATTTTTGTTCACGCGTAGGCTGCGAATGGAGTCGTCGTAGGATCGTAAGATGGTCGTTGTGTCTGGCGAAGTTCAAGTAACTCTTTCGTGTATATATACACGTCGACAGAAAGGATTGACGGAGGCACGAGTTGGCGATATTCCGCCTAAAGAGTTGGCGCGGCGCCAACTCGGGATGTTTGACGTGGACCTCGATTCATAAGGAATGCTGCCAACAATAAGAATGACTGTGATCCTATCGAATTGCATCAAAAGATTAAAAAATCGCGCAAGAAACGCGAGCGGCTTCCAATCCGCACTTTCTTGCGCGACACCCCCGCATAAGTCGCCGAGACAGTGTGGCCATTAGTGCCCACGTATTATGCAAACTATTATGCATCTTCGGCTTGCAGTGTTGACTCGTTACGGACCGAGCAAACACTCTTCCGCGCGACCCCGAATCAATAATTTACGCTACGAACGCTCTTCATTCAATCGCGATTTTCGCTTTTCCATTGACATCGAACGCCCGAAATAGAAGCCACGAGAACATACGTTAAGGTGAAACATAAGTTACTTGAGAACGCGTAATTGACGGAGCTTCACTTTTCGATTGGTCGAGTCGATAGAAACGTGCGATTCTAAATCGAGCTGCGATAGCGCTGGGTGACAAATACGTTTCCTAAGGCAAAAGGATAAAAAAAGATTTTTTCGAATAGGAGAACTTTTTTAGGTTTTTAACCGAGAAAATATTACTTTTGAAAAAAGATTCCTAGTCAAAAGGATATTATTTTGTCCTTTTCTATCAAAAAGAAATCCTTTTCAATGAAAACGATTTTTTGGGCACGAATCCGGTTCATTCAAAAGGATATTTTTCTGAATGTACAGATTTGGGGAATACACATTTGATTTTCGCTTTTTTTTCGTTACTGTACTTTAATTATTTTTAGTCAATGATTACGAATCAATGAATACGATGGAATAATTTCTTTTTCAAAAAGCGGCCGATTTCTATACGAGAAACATATTTGTAAAAAATTCCTAACTTATAAAAGATGATATTTTATTTTACAAGTAAATGTAGTTTGCGGATTCTTTCTCTTTGGATCGAAACGAAATTTGATCGGAATAGTTCAAAGGAATTTTACTTTTTTGAAAAAATGTTTATGTTTCGTGTTACATAGTTACTTTTGAAAGTATCAACGAGGAATCAAAAGTTCAGGAATGTAATCAAAATATATGCTAACAAATGCTAACTTTTTGGGATTTTTATTTTGATTAGCACGACTGTTAAACAAATATTTTTGTTATCAATTCTAACTAATTCTTTGAAAGCTTCTTTCACAACTATAATTGATACGATTTACATTCTTCCGGTTACAGAAAATAGTTCATCACAGCAAAAGAAAGAGATCAAATTATTTACTGGTCGTAAAATGAACCAGCGATTACACAATATTATGAAAAGCAAGCTGGAACGCAGATAATGAAATTAGCGATTAATTTCGAGTTTTTTCATTTGCGATAGAAGCCTCTGTCCCGTTACCTCTTTTTCGACACTAAATCCTGATTGGGGAATCATATTTGTCGTCTAATTTTCTGACCAATGAGGGGATCCTGTTTGTAAAAGGTTAAAGAGCAATTTTGGTAAAAGGACGCTAAGTGTCAAAGGTTAGAGTGCTAAAGGTCAGAGAGTTCAGTATACTGTAAAAGTGTTTAGAAACGAAATTTCGCCATCGGGAAGGGAATTATAAAGCATAGTTAAGAGGACTCTCCGAGACAGTTAGAATTGGTAAAAGTAACTGGTTTGGATTGAGTGAATTGTAGACACAATTTAGACTCTGAACTTTAGAGTTATCTGTTTCAAAACAAGTCCGGTTCATGTGTTTAGTTCTGATAATCTGTAAAGAAATCTGTTTTTTTTTTTTATTTTCGAAAGATGCTTAGTCTGAGCATTTAAATGCGCTGTTTGCACTGTGATTACTGTTTATACACACATTAGAACAAATTTATGTATCTTATTATTATATATTATATAATTCATGATTTATGTATCTTCGTCAATATAATTATCATAAATGCAGATAAAACTCTATTTGATTGATTATAATTTCAATTAGAACAGCAATTTCATGTTCTTCGTACATATACAAACATTTCATTTTTCAATTTGTACTTGCAACATTAAGGAAGTTTCTCAGTTACTTACGCGGAATTTAAGTCTTTCTTATTTCTTGGACTATAACGTCGCTTTTTATGCTCGTTTACAATTCAACTTTAATAAAGACTTTCAAAAGCGTGAATTCTTCTCGCAAAAAAAAATCATTTGTAAAAAGTCTGGTACAATTGCTCGAAATACTGACCACCCTTTAAAAAAAAAAAAAAATGTGAAAAAGACATGAAAGTCTAAAAAAGTCTGAAAGGTCCCAATTTTTATAATGGCTGCCCATTTTTCCATATATTTCCAGTTAATTTTAACAGAATCCACAACATTTTTTCCCAATTTAGACCATGATTTGTCAATCTTTTTCTCAAAATAAAAATAACTTCCTTAAAAACACTGGTTTTTCTCTGACCAACAGAGCCGATCGTTTGATTACTGTATCGACCTGTCGTAAAGTGCAACGGGCAATGAAGCACAATTGTGGTCGCGATTGCAAGCGTTTACGTCATTGTAAATATGAGGAACGCCGTAGGACGGAAAATAGTGATGCATGAAAAAATGATGAGGCGCTATTCTGACTGTTCAATGTCAGATAATTGCGTCATGAGGACATCGGCATGCTATAAAATCTATCTTTAGAGCTCCGAGCCTTCAAATAAACGTAGATTTGATCTTGGTCCGATCGATCGCGAGCTTAATGAATTAAAATATGTCCCACTCGGCGCACGATGCCGATTGACTCGTCATGCGCGATATTTTCCGACGTTGAGCGCCGATGAATTATTCAATTTCGGGACGCACCTCCGGCGAAACCAATTATACATTTATGATCCCCACAAAAACGGGCGTTTAGGTGAAACAGATTTATCAAACTCTTTTCTCGTAACGAATGTTGTCACTTGAAAAAGTGAAAAGGTGGCAGACTGGAATCGTGAATGTTGCAAATTAGACTCAAATTGAATTTTAGTTCAAACTTTATGAATGGAAACCCAAGTTAATAACGACATTCAAATCGGACGGGTTTTGATCAGATTTTGATAAGATTTTTTGTTGGAACGGAAAACGAACGAATCTAAACCGGTCCCGTTTAGATCAATTTACCGAGGAAATGATTTTTTGAAATTTTCTTAATTCCTCACAGTTACACTTATTTTGTCATTATTATATCCATATAGAAATTGTATGTAGGGGACATATATGCCACCCATAAAATCATATATGTGATGTTTATGAATGCTTTAGTTGCTTACAAAAGCCACAAAAAAATTTCGAAACACGATTTCGCGAATCTGGAACCGCTCCCACGTAACGTGAAAAGGATTCACAATTGGTGGCGAAAGTAATTTGTTACGTTTGATTATTTAAATTAAAATTATACAGGCCCGTGCGACATTCGGCTCATCTTGCCGCCACAGGTCGCGCTCATGAATTATTTATCGCGCGAATTTACATCCATGCAATATTTATATCCACTGTCTGTCATTCGCGATAAATTAAATAAGAGCGGCTGGCGCTTTTTAAGGGGAAACTTAACACCCGATAAAAGTGCGGCGAAATGTTAAGCGGGCGTAATTGTGGGTTAAGGGCGGCAGTCGCAATTTCGACTACAAGTGGTTGTGGGATAAAAATAGTCGAGAAAGGCGAAGGCTTCAATGATTCGACAACGTTATTTGGATGTATTTATTTTGTAAGTTATATGATTCAGGGAAAAGGCGGACAATTTTAATTCGAATTTAACTTTTTGGAGGAGAAAAGAAAAATTAATATTTGACTGAGATTCTCGTAGTTGGAATAAATCTGTATTTTGGAAATAAATTCGAAACTGAATTTAAATTTCAAATGTAAGGTTAAACTTACTTTGTGAAGGACACTAGACAAATTCCGGTGTCGAAAAAGTGTCCAGTGTGGCGTTTTCGCACCTACAGTGGTCTAGATACTTCAACGAAAATCCGAAACAAAGAGAAACCGCGCGGGAAAAAGGGAAATTAATTAAATGTATGCATTTTTTCTAAATTGCGATTCATGATATCAAACGGCTGAAAAAGTTGCTCCTTTTTCGAAAAGCGTTCGTTTTCACGCGATACTGTTTCGCATTTCACCGGCGAGATTGGCAAGATCATTTATTTTTTTGCAAAATCGCTCCAATCTATCCGAGCCGAGACTTTCCGCGAAAGCCAATATTTTAACTTTTCAGATAGCCGAGTAATAATGCGATGGAATAAAAATTGCTTTTATTCTGAATTACACGGAATGATTTCGGTTGTAATTACACTTTTTGCAAAACAATAACATTATCTCATGAAATTATAATTGCAAAAGCATTTACGAAATGCGCGCAGTAATGAACACAGAATCGTATGTTGCGATTCGCGCCATTTAACATCCCTGCGAGTTACGTCATAAAATCGCTTCCCCGCATTTGTCTCAGAACGCGCGGTCGCATTTTCGTTCATGCATTACTTATAACGCAACAATTACCGTGGCTGTACTTGATTGCGACAACTATATTCCAAACGGATTTATGAATGATCTTTACACGACTCGAAGCCGCGTCGCGTTTTTTTATGAAAATGTCAGCCCAAATGGACGGTCAAATCACTGAATTATTCATCGGCATTGATTAGAATCGAAGCACCTGTTCGGGGCGAATTTGTTTTTCGTTCAATTTTGAATTGCGAATTTTCAGTTTTGACGTCGGTGAAATGAAATGTCGTCGTTGCGAATTGCTAAGTGCAAAGAAATGGAAAAAATGAAATGAAAAAGTCGGGCGTATCGGACAATCGGTGTATGAGAAGCCGGCGCTAAAAAGAAATCAGGATTGCAGAAGAAAAAGTAAGCACAGTGACATTAAAGACACAACTTCGATTGCATTTGATTTCATTGAGGTTTATTTGTTATGCTTATAAGAAAACAATATTTTCAATTAACAAACGTATAAATATATACACAACGATAAATGAAAAGCGTACTGAACATGTCTTTTTTTTCGTTTTTCTCGTGTTTTATATAAAACCCCCAGTTCTCACACGGTCGCTGCTATTTGTTCGAATCTAGTAACACATGCGTAACAAAACTCGGTTCGTTCTGGTTAAAGTCTGTCTTCCTAATAAATACAGATACATGTATAACAGTTTGTTTTCTCGTTATATTTACAGTTAGTTTTATATAAACAACTAATTTAGCTGTCAATAGTTATTCACTGTTGGAACTACACATTGTCGATGCTCAATACAAAGATCTGCTTTTCTCGTTACACCAAAATGACTCACCAAATCGGCAAAACCAACGCGAAAAACAAAAATTAAGTACAATGGTCGAGTTACAGTACTCCATATAATTTGGCATAACTATCGGTTAATTAGTCAAATCAATCGTTCGCGTTGTCCCAGTCAGAGTCGTTGACTTCGAGATTGATTTGGTTGGCATGATAATGCTTATCGAATAGCGGAAACTGATGGTGCGTTCGAGTCGAAAGATGACAAGCTCGGAATACACTGAGAAGTAGTTGAAATTGAATTGAACAAGTCGTTGATTTAGATTTATAACGGCAACAGTTGTAAAGAAATGTTACATTAACGTTGTCACGTTGAATTTACGAGATTACGGGAAACTTTTTGAAAGTTGCAAAAAATTCAATGCTGTTGTTGGATGACCGAAAAAGTAGGAAAAGAATATCAGAAGCGATGTGAATCTGTAGAAACTTAACGGAATCTGATTATCAGAAGAAACGAATTGTCAAATTTTGCATGAGATCAATATTGATGAGTAAACCTGCACGAAATTACTCACGGGACTGCAGTAAAATCATAGCCTAATTTGAAATTTGTTTAACGAATACTCGCTTTTAGATTACTTTTTTCTGTTGGGTCTTATTTCACAACTACAATTTCCAAAGGAAATCACAAAACGCTACTCAAATCCTAATTTTAAACATGTGGTTTTGCACCCTCAAAAATATTGAATAGAAAAGAATAGAGTAGAAATGGGAAATTTTGAATTCTTTTGAATCATTTTGAATACTGAATTCTTGAGGAATAAATTCGTTAGTAATAAAAATTCGTTAAAAAACATGAATTCCTGAGGCTTATAACAAATTGATTAAAACTCGTCAAATACCTGTTTAAAACAACCCTTAAATTTTATTATTATTGGGAATTATTGCAATTAAGTCGGTTTCGATTAAATAAAATGAAAATTAAACTAAGGAATAACACCATGAAAAATGTGAGCACCCCTTGAATACAATCAAGAATTAACTTTTAGACATTACTCTGCCACTAAAAAGGCTGAAGTTAGCGTTCAGTTCTGGCAATGAACATAAAAGTAGAAAAGAATTAATATTTTTTGAATCTCATTTCAGGAATTGAAAACGAAATTCATTATGAAGAATTCAAATTTGCAACTTCCCTCATATTTTAACCAGAATAGAACAAAACAGAAGATAATTAAGAATGAAATTACGAATGCCGAATCTTTCCATAAAAGAATTCATTTCTTTATCCTCAAATCTTTTCTCTTCATTTCTATTAAACATTTTTTTCAGGGGTGTACTTAATCATCACGTCAGACGTTGACTGAACGTTCTCGAATCTTGTCCGACTCAGTCGAGCTTTCCTCTCAGCGTGCGTATCGAACGGATTACGTCTGAACGGCCCGTTTGGTCTCACTTGTCAAACTCGAGGATCTTTACAATCAACCAAGTGGTCAAAACAAGCCAATGCGTTTCGGGAACGTAATGGGCTACGTTAGACCCGGGATTGGCGAAAAATCGGTCGAACGAACGGCGAGAAATGAATAGCGCTGGATGCCCGCGGAAAAACAAATCCGATTGGATCCGCGCGCCGTGCGTCCCGTGACGAATTGAACGGAAAACACGGATGATCGGCGAGAAAGAAAGAACGGCGGGGAAGAAAGAAACGAGCAGATGACAAATGGCCCGCGTATTTGACATAATTGATCGGCGAAGTGAACTGGAAAAATCGAAACAAGTTGCTCAACTTTCGGACAGCGGCAATGTAAATAACACACCGAATGTTCCTCTCCGTTTCTCTTCCTGGACAATTACTTATTTGCTAGCTACACCGAGAATGGGAGGCAGAAGACGAGAAGAAAACAGAAACCGCGTCTTCGGCAAAGCATCTTCGCGAAAGTGAACTCGGCAAATCAAAATCCTCTTGCCGGCTGAACCAATCGCGAGTCGCGCCCAGTTTTTATGTCAGTATTTATGTATGTCTGTGTATGCGTTGACGCGTGTAAATGTGTGTTTGCGCGTGGTTAGTCGTCGCGCGATTGGTTCAGCGCGAAGCCTCGTTTATTTCCTTTTTCTTAAAAAAATAATTTCCATGACTGTATCATATATCTACACGTATATAGTATATAGTATTACAAGTATCGAACACTCGGAGAAGGAATTGTGCGGATTCAACAAAACGCAACTTTGATTTTTTGTCTTTTTTGTTTCGAGTGACACGACTTTGCTTCAACAACATACGTCAACATAGATATATTTATATATTTATAATAGTGCTTTTTTCTCAACTCCTTTTCTTCCTTCCTTCGTCTTCGTATTCATCTCGTCCTTCAGCATCATCATCGTCTTCATTATTGTTCTTCGATTCGCAAATGACTCCCCGTACGAAAAATACTTGTTCGCTGAACCGACACAACTGCTTTCCTGAATGGTTTCGCGCCATTACGTCGCGTCATCGTGCAACGGTCATATAAATAATTCACTATGTGTTCAACGGGAGGTTATCGAACAAATTTGACCAATCAGCTTGAATCGCGCGTTACAAACACGGAGAAGGATCGACGTCGAAGTGTCCTGTACAACGACGCTGCGTTCGTTAAGTCCCAGCCTTTGTTGCTGCGCGTTTCGGCTTGCTCAACTTGTGCTAAGCGGACTGGCGCGCGACTCCCCGCGCCCGACCCCGATTCCGTCATCGCGAGATTCATTAATAGACCATAAGTTGACCTCAATGTTTATTATAAATATAAAGATGCGGACGCTTACATCTATTAACCGTTTAATTGCGAAATGATCGCGGAGCTTCGGGGGTCGCGCCGCCGCAACCGGCTTGCATTCACCATTGCCACTACACTTTGATTTTCTTGTTATACATATGTACAGTTTTTCAGTTAATCAAATCAGACACTGGCGCGCTTCCCCAGGGTTAGCTCTTTGAAGCACAGGGAAAAAGCTGGATTTTGGAGGATTGACCTTGATTGACCTTCACCATATTGGGAAGGTCAAAGCTAATAAACATTGGGACAAAAAGGGTTTATTGTTCTGAAATGTTTATATACTTGTGACCTTCTCGGTATGGTATCAGGTGTAAACATTGGGACTGTGTTCTGAAGGTCGACAGTAAGTAAACATTGGAGGTAAACAAAGACTGTTTACTTTCGAATGTTTACATACTTGTAGGTGAGTATCAGTGTTGTTTTGATTCCGATTATGCAAGAAAAACTGTCAGGGTGAAAATGGCTTGATTCTTCCGACTGTGCTTCGAAGGGTTAATGTTTCGCGCGGAAACGGTATCCGACAACCGCTACCGTACGAAAGTCGACCATGTCAGTCTGAACTTTATCGCTACGAGACAAGAGTCGAGTTACATCAACCAGGTTGGATTGCCGATGCAGGGGAGAGTTAACTCTTTCGAACAAGGTGTCCAACAAAATTGCACGGCGGCGGTCATCGGACACTCCATTTCCGCGGTCAGACGGGTAGAAGCGCGCGAGTTTCGGCGGAACGACATCGAGGGTGGTCGTGGAATTGGTGGTACTTGGAAAAAATTCGATCGAAAACTCGGAACCTATAACAACGCATCGTCTCGGGCGTACATGTGAACCGTACTTCCGCGTGAAACAAAGTAGCGACGCAAACCGGGTTTGATTGTCATGATGAAGTGTGTTCTCAATGCGTAGGTAGTCCTTGTAAGACATAAGCTTATGGAAGAGCTTATCAATGTTAAATAAAACATCCGTACGTAACGTTTGAGCCTTTGTCATAGTTTTGTATTAAGGATAAGACTAACGTGCTAAATATATAGATTCGTTTTGTATATCGAATTCATGGATGTGTCGCGTTGCAAAAACGTCGTACAGTCGCGTCGCGCCCTCTGTCCCGGCACAGTTAGTTCCGTGCGCCGAAACAGATGGCGCTCCTGCCGATTTCTTGCCGATCCGGCGCCCCTCGTCGGCCCACGTGTTCGTACCAACGAAACGATCCCGGAATTGCGGATGGGTGGTGGTATTTACATAAAAACGGTACAAAGGTCATTGAAGAACGCAAGCAAGAACGCGACGTAACCGATTTCTGTTGGCGAACGGGGGCGCCGGATCGGTGCGGAATTTCGCGTAAAGCTTAGACTCGTTTCATGGCTACTTTTTGATGATAACACATGACCAACCGTGTCTGGTTGTGCCCAGGTCCAATCCAAAGTCCAAACCGTCGCGGCAGTCGGTTCCGTTGGTTGGTTTGCTTCGTTTTCTTCAGGCGTATCGTAGTGTTGTGTGTCGAGTCGGCGGAGGATGACGGAAGGGAAACGAAAGAGAACAGTCGGGGAGCGATGGGGGTTCGGGGGACTGGGAGGAACGAGTACACTGGAGGAAACCGATACGCGTGCACGTCGCCATCCACGCGCATGCGCTGTCTCTTTGTCATATAGTTATATATATTTTTTATATATGTATATATAAATGGATAATGGGCAAGGAAAGCATACAGAGGACTGATAGAAAATATAGACGACGATTTATCAGATTAGTGAAGTTAGGCTGAACGACGAGGAAACTTAACGTCCTCTCGCCCACCGCAGCAAAGCGTCCGCCAGGACGTCAAGGTGCGCTTTTGTCTGAAACAGAGATCAAAGGGGGTGATTGTATATATCTGCTAGGTTAGCGATTCGTGTTGTGTGCATTATGCGGCGCGCTTTTAACTTTGCCAAACACACGCCGGTAACTGGATTTTAAGCATTGATTGGCCGTCTTTAGTACAGTGGATTCTTCGCTGGTTGCGTTTGTCAAACGAGGCGTTCGGAATGCGCGAAACGTCGTTTGAAGAACGCCGTTGCGATTGGGGAATTTTAGATTAGGGAAAATTGTTTTATTTATGTAACGATTTTTGGAACAAATTTTTAGTCGAATTAGAAATAAAAAGTACTAAAATGTATATTAAGGTTGATGAAACAAAACGTTCAATAAAGATTAAGCTTTGAAAAAGAAGGTATGTCTAAGTAGAAGTTGATTATTTTTATTTGTAATTAATTGTTGAAAAGTCAAAGCTTAAACATTGAGATCGATTTTCGAGCAAAAAGTATCAAAATAGTATGATGTAGAGCACCGATGGAATGAATTTATTGAGTGGTATTCAAGATATATGATTGAATAAATGCTAAAAATGTAACAAAATATTTTTTATGGCACATAATAAAACAAAATAAAAAATTTGACACGAACTCACTTTAAAATTAAATAAATGATATTTTTTTCAATTGTATAGAAACACATTTTAACAAATCGTTAGTTTTTATTTACTTATATTAAATATCCTTCAAACATATTTGAAGGGAATTTGTCCTGACGAAATTTAGAAAAAACCTAAAAAACACATTACCATATCAATAACTTCCTTCACGTACGAAGTAAATTAATGCTGATAGTAAATTGTAATCAATAAATGATTTCGTTCCAGAGAAATATGAAGTGTTCAATTATTGGAAGTATCCATTTAAATTAATGAGGAATTAGATATAATGTTACCAGTATCTACGGAAGTGACTTATATAGGTAAATGTCTGGCTACTCTCTCGAAAAGTATACGTTCGATACCTCCATAATGTAGATGGTGATTTTTAGATCGCCAATATCCATTTGGATAGACCATCCATACATTACAAGGTAATAGACTCTTACATTCAACTTCGCGGCCAGCCTACTTTTTAACCGAATTAATAAAACACGGGTTCGATATGAGGAATTATCCGTAACAAGTTTTTTAATTACCTCTCGGCAGTTAGTATCGATTATATTATACATCAGCATTATGAAATTTTTCACATATATATTGTTTCTGAATTTAACAGAACGCGGAAAAATAATACCAATAGAATTCTCTTTTTATTAGAAAAACAAATCGGAATTGGCTCAATGAAATGGGTCATCTCGATAAACTGATTCAGAATTAAATTCTAGTTTAAAGTGATTTTCATATTAAACTAACAGAGATAAACTAACAAAACGTGTGATTATTTGCATATTAGATTTTCCGGTTAATATTATATTCTGTGAATCAGATTGTCCACGTTTTTGGAAACTAATTTTTAATACAGTTTTAAATTTTACTAATTTAAATTGTTACTTCGAACAATTTCTTTTTCAAATTATGCGAATAAATTGTGGGTATGAGTATAATTTCCAAATTATAAATGGTTTCCTTCATATTACATTGTACTTCTGTTATGCTTGGAAGTATCAGTTAATGGCTAATATTAAGATATTTTAGGATGCAGTTTACACGGATTTAAGTGAAATAGACATTAACTATGAAGGTTCCCATTTAAGTTGGATCATGCAATATACACCGGGACAGCGTATCAGGCATCTAATATCTAAAGTCTGTTACATAACCTAGAATAATATTCACCTTCCATTATACTTGTATAGTACAAGGGAAGTGCTCATTTGTTGGATGATAATATAATCATTTCAAATTAATCTCGTCTATACTTCATTATGGAAATTAATTTAACGACATGTAATTATCAAAATAAAATAAACCACAAAACTACAAAAGTATAATCGTTTAAAAATGGGCGCTACAAAGGACAATTTTCACAAACATTTGTTTGTGTCACTGCATTTCCATGTTAACTCAGTTTAAGAGTTAAGTTAAAAATGAATGAGTCTTCAGGAATTTGTTCGACGAAAAATGTATGTTTATTGAAATTTATTTTCGACGTTGCTGGATGTTGTAAACTTTCGCGAAATTCATGTACAGTCGAAGTGGTCGCAAAACTTTGGAACAGTGTGTGACAACGGTGTTACGCCCGTGGTATAAAACGTTCCGTACAGAGAGCAACTTAAAAATTCATGCATTTGCCACGGAGGCTGCTATTGTGGCGTAGACAGATGCAACTAGGAAACTTGTTTTTGACATTTAGCCAATATTATGGCAGAACCGTGTTCGCGAATTGCAGTATCGGGATTATTCGACAATTTTGATAATTAACAATTTAACGCAACAATCGCTCCACAATCGCAAACGGAACTTGAATTGACATTGTACGTTTAGTGAAACTGGTTTCGTTCGTTTCTTTGTTTTTAAGGTGAAACTATGGAGGGAAGCCGAAACGACGAATAGGATCTTTTTATTAATAATGTAGGTTTTTATTAACAATGTACCTTTTTATTAACAACTTGCAGAAGAAATTCAAGTTAAATTATTTATAAAAAAATCAGCGTAATATAAATTAAGTGGAAGTTATTGAAGTAAAATGTAAAGCACGACGTAGAGTACACTTTATAGTAATGTATCGAATATTAACTGGAATACGGACACAATTTAAAGTCATTTGTACTAGCATATTGGTTCAATGATCTCGGCAGTATTAAGGACGTCATATCAGTTAAGTTAGCGACTAAATGAAATGGTATTCTCAACTTCTTCAATTTTTTAATTGAAGAGGAAAATGATTATTAATATCAATATGAAGTTTATCACTGAAAGCCGGTTAGAAAATTGATATTGTTACTGATATTGTTATTGATATTTAATTGATATTAAATTTCCACGGATTTTTCATTCTACTGCTGTTCAATAATTTTACACAGTTACCCAATATCTTTGTTTGATAAAATATAAAGTAATTCTATGGTGAGATTTTTTAAACCTGAATTATTGTAAGCGTTGGAATTAAATAAATTATAAAAGCTCGGAAACTTTTTCGCGTTTTCGTTATCCCAGAGGTGTCGAGAATATGGGTTCAGACGTCAGAATGATGAAACATTGATATTTAAGTTTGTACAGCAAATTTAGTGCAAGCACTTTAAATGCTCTACGCTGCGAGGCATTTTTCTCTAAAACATCTCGTTTTTCATTGCCTTGACTGTCTACGGGTTGGAATTTTCATCATGTTTGTCGTAAATTCAAGTTGTGTCTATTATAATTTTCTTTTACGGCTCGGCAGGATACTTTAAATTTGTCTGACACTCTCGGATGAGTGATTTTCAAAATTATTATATCATTTTCAGTATGACAAAATTGTTTATACAACTTGTGAAAACGCAATCCTAAACGAAAAATTGTATACTTTTTGTAAAAATTGTCAAAAAGCAGTTTCAAAGCAGCAACTTTTCTAGCACAAATAACGCTATTAAGAATATGTCACAATAGTATCCGTTATAGAAGTTCTCTTACAGGAATTTAGAACTCGTCACTATTACACCTAAATCAATTCGTAAAATAAAATACAGCTTTACTATAAAGTTTTAAGAGTCTCCATTTACATTTTTAAGGTAGCTCTTGCACGATGGGCTGGATATTTAGGACAAAGCAGAAAGTTACTGAATTATTGAAATGATGATGTATTTTATGGTATCCATTACTACAAGTTTTCTTGATACCATTCAAATATTTTTTACTGTTAATAATTATAAACAAATTAAATATTAAGATTTGTTAAAATGTGTTTTTTCTTTATAAGCTTGCAAATATGATAATCTATTTAAACTTAATCTGCGATTATGTTAGATTTCTTTACTTTACTTTACATTGTGCCATAAAATATTTTCTTAATATTCTTTAATTAATTAATTAATTTTTTAAATTAATTAATAATTAATATTTATTAATTATTTATCAAGAATATACTTCAATACTACATGGTAAATTCTTTTTATTTTCCATTGATGTTTTAACTTATAAACTGTTAGATAATTTTGTACCTGAAAGTCTTAATTGAATTATCTATAAATAAAACTTCCTTAACATAATGTAATGATGTTTTAACTCAATGTTAAAACTTTGAATTTCAGTACTTAATTTCTCGAGAACTAGACGTTAAAAATCGTTGAAATTTTGCCAAATAAAATTAGTCACCGTGTATTTTTATATACACTTTTTGAATGAATTTCAAATTTTCTAATTTTTTAAAACAGTGATCAGAAACAGATTTTTCATTGTGACATCCTCTTAGATATTTTCATTAGATAAAAATTCTGTATAATTGCTTGATTCTGCTTACAGTTTTATAGAATAAACAGGCTTGTCTATCCTCGTCTTCGCCTGTAGGACAGTCTATGAATCCATCGCAAAGAACATGGTCGTCTATGCAACGGTATCTCCCCGTGTTGTCAGCAGTTGGGCACGAAAATCGTTCCATGCCATCTTCTGACGATGGACAGTCTGGAAATAGAAAACAATTGAGTTGAACGCGAGTCGTTTCCTTAATGCGCGGTTATGCATTACTTTCCGTAAGCACGCGATCGCTTTCAAATAATGCAGCCATATCAGTGCAACCCGAACATTACGGGCAATAATGTCGAATTGATCTATCAGAATTTACCGTCGGAAATTAATTTTTGCCGTTAAATTACAATCGCGATGAATCAGAAAGTCGAAACGGCAGTTAAACAGAATGAATCGAGGTGTCGAGACCTCTTTCCGAACTGCAAATTACACGCGGTAAATTGTTGCACAATCCCGGTTACATATCCGGATTTAAGCGAGGGTTTAACTGCGCAAATTTATCGGCGATTTTTGTACGAGCAACAGATAAAAAACGCCTTCCTTCTGTTCTATTTCTTCCCAATTAGTTGCTTAGAATGGGCGTAGTAACTAATCGATAAAGTCTTTTTCTTTTACTTTTTTGGGGGGAAGAAGAGTCTGCGTCAGATTCTACGTTGAGATTTATGCAGTTAATGTACATTTTAAGAAAAGCCGTTTTCGTGAAGGCTGTGAGCGAAGGGATAACGCAGGAAAAAACGAGGCAAAAGTTTGCGCGACAAGAAAAGAAATGGAACGAAACGTGCAACCAATCTTCAGGTGATTTCAGTTCCGAAGTTGCGACGAAGTATAATTGCTAATATTTCAAGCGCCCCGTGCAATTTATTAGGAGGTGTAGATTTGATGACTTAAAATCGCGTAATACATTTCGCGCGTACCCTTATATTTTTGTTTTAGCGAGACATTTGTCTCGACAAAATCTCAAAATATACAAGCAGATGAATGTTGCTCGTCACCTTTCACGGAAATATAAATAAACACATGAAGAGTGTAATTTGGAAAATATTCACACTTCTATACTCAAATAACTTATGTTTGTTCACATATTTTATGTCTCATATTATTCGAATATTTCAGACTTCAACATCTTTTGATATCGGATTCGACAATTTTTATTTTCCCATGTTTACAGATTTAACAATACTAAAAAGTGTAATTCCTGGTTTAATCGAGCAGTTAATGTGAAACAATATCAACAATAATTTTCGTTCCTTTCAATTCAGCTTGAGTGGCTTTGAATGAGCTTTTTCTAGAAGTACATTTCAAAGTTTACAATCATCGTAAGGTTTCGCGATGGTTTTTGCATGCAAATGAATAAGATAATAAGAGAATGGGATAATAAGATTCCTGCATCTTTTCTCAGCGATACATCAGCTAATAACTTGTTGCTGCAACAATCGCACAGCTCAAAACTCATACTATTATAGTTACAGTAACCCAGACTCCGGCGCCACCTGTTGATATAACCGTATCTATTATATACTTTAAGTCTGCCGTACTTTCGCTATATGATAATTGAGTATTTTTATATTTATCAAGAGCCGCGTTTGACGGCTTTTTTCACCGCATGCAAACAGTTTCATTCCATTTGGAACTTCATTATGAAATGCACTGCACGCAACTTTACGCAACAACGTAATTGAGTGAATAAGCATTTTTAGCATCATTACTGATGTTCGTAGTTTCATAAAAAATTCAAACTGCATTTTCTCTTTCATTTCTTCAAGTAAACTGATTCTATACAGTCAGATTTAGCAATTATCGTTTGCGTTCGTCGTCCTATATATGAAGAATCTTGTAATAATTGTAATATTGGGCAATTTTCAGTAATAAAAGGCAAAATTGCACTGACGATGTAGTTCTGCGACTAATCAATATTGAATTTATCATTAAAATAACAGGTAACAATGTTTAATTACCTTAATATTTTATAGAGAAATTCTCCACTCAAGTTTTATCAGTTAAAGTTGTATGACCACTTATACTTTTAACCCCTCAAGAGGTACAATTTATTTTTCTCATTGCACGTCTTTATTTCTCCTTTGCAGGTTTTTTTTCATTTTTTTTACAATCAGCAGATGTCTTTTTAGGAACTTTCAAGTCTTTTGATAATTTCCTCACAATCACAGTCAGACTAACTTTCATATGAAGATGGCTTTCAAAGCACCGCAAGTGCCAAAGTAAAAGCGACGAGTGACGATTCATTCCGACCAGAAACGTGAAAGTCAGACGTTCCATTTTTTCCTCTCTCAGGTAAAATTAGTCTAATTACTTGTATGTCGAACTATTATCGAACCAACTTTGTTTCCAGATATCGATGTAACGAAAGTTCTCCGCTCTTCGAGCGGAGATTCTAACAGTTTCCGCAAATTGCGAATTCCCGACAGGGAATATCTCTGGTAATTACGTCACTTCATATTTAAATGAATCCGACCAGATTTTCGAAAATCGAAGTTCTCTTCGAACGTCTCTGCTTATGTTTCCTGATATTTGAGAAAAAAAGTTTCGTTGCAAATAAATTAGTAATTAACGACCAATAATCGTTTTACCCGATTCCCCTTAAGAATAACGGTTAAAAAAATAATTGTACGTAATCGATTTCGCGAGTTCATTTCTAACCGTTGACCCCAACTGAACATTCATATGCTACTCCGGTTAGAATAGGAGAAGCAATCTGTCTGTATGGAAATGCGTGCGAAAATAGATTTGATGCGAAAGATCCCACCTTGCGATTGATTCGTCAAACCCGATAACGTGATATCCGTGCGTCGGATATCATATGGCTTCCGGCTATGTGACTCTGTAACTAAAGTTGGTGCATGCAAGTAAAGCAAATCGTTGTTGCCCGTAAATTGCTGAGTATTTTAATTTCGAGTTACGAAAGAGGTCCTTCTAACGTCAGAAAACCTTCCATATATACACGGAGAGAAAAGTTGTCTTAATTATTTAAAAAAAAAAAAATGATTACTATTCCTCTTTCAGTATTTGGTACATGTATTTCTCATAATTTTCTCGTATTATTTTCAGTTCAATTTACTATATTTTTATAGTAAAGGAAAATTCTATTTCTTAAAAAAACATTTTCCACACAGAGTCTTGAACCCGCGATCTTGAGGTTTTCAGCCAACGACTCTTCACCTTCACCGACACTGTTGACATTCGAAGCATTCGATCTATATTTTGTTTGAATCAGCGCCTCATTGGTTTACATCATTATTTGACCTTGCGTGAAAGCAGTTTTTACTAGGAATTTATCACAATTTACTACAAAATATAGTAG
>JABFPB010000567.1:0-35594 GCA_022817645.1 Ceratoteleas bidentatus
AACAAATCCAACGTAGGATCCTACGTAGGAACCTACGTTGGATTTTTTCATATGGCGTATACCTTCCCCTCCCCACCCTTTTAATTTAATTTAACCTCAATTAATTTATCTTCACGTTAATTTAACCCAACTCAGTCCCCACGTGTGTCTGTGTGATCACTAACCATCAAGTTTTTGCACCCGGTACCCTCCGCGAGCCCCCAGTGCCGTGGAACATGATCCTTTCGTCTGTCTCAGCTCTGGAAACCCCAGCTCTGTCTCTGTCTTACGGTTCGATGACACTGGATTCTCCGACGACTGTGACGAATGCCTCGGGGGTCGGGACGAGTCACCGTCGCGACGACACAGTTACGTCCTTTCGGACGCTCACCTCTATCGACGTCCATTCCCCAGCTACCCCCAGCCTGGTTCAAGCGCAACAACCGTCACATGCTACCAATCAACAGCGGATTTCATCAACAGGTCGTATCAGCCCCTCTAACAGCAGTTCCTCTGAATTCCCCCAACCGCGACCCATACCCCGCCACCCCTGGCAGCGATCAGCCAGTTGCCGCGAACTATACGCCTCGAGCTTCGAGGACTCGGGCAAAGCGCGACCCAAAGAGGACAAGACCAGTACCGCCTCAAACACAGCCTTCCAACTACCCTCCCAAGGGGAACTCGACAACCCCGTCACCCGCTACGACGAGAATAACCGGTCATATAGCGCAGCGAGTTCCAAATTACCATCCCTTGACCACGATTCCGTTCCCGATCGCGTTTACAGTAGCTCCTACCCAGGCACATCCTCATTGTCCACTGAGTCTGGCCACGAAGAATCCACCCCTGCTGGTGACCTATCCCATGACGATCTGTCCCACGACTCCTACGAGCTGCTCGAACGCGAGCACGAGTGCGAGTACGAGTCGTATTCCAGTCCGCGAGACGAGAACGAACCCATGTCCGACAACAGCGACGAAGGCATCGAGCCCGAGATGTTCCAGATGGACTCCGAGACCGATTCCTTCGTCAAGCTGAAGCTCAGTAAGGACAAGTCGAATAAGAAGAGTGCGTTTAGTGAGCGCAGTATGTCGAAGAACGACGAAGAGTTTATAATTCAAGAGTCCAGGATCCACCGGACGGGTACGCAGATAGAGCGCAAGTTCGAGAAGAAACCAGTCAGCGCGGTTGTAGAGACTCAGGCAGTGGTGTTACAAGATGTGAGCAAGAAGCCGGATCCGGTGATCCTGCAGGTGCAGAAACAGAAGATGACGATGCTGAACGAGCTGAAGAACCTGAAGCCTAAGCACAGGATTTCGCACGTGGACTCGGAGGTGTTGAGGGATGAAGGGATCATGAGGCCCAAGTCGAGGATCGATGATGACTGGAGTCCCTCGGAGCCTAACAAGACCATTTTGGATAAGGGAAGTAGGGAGAGGACCACTAGGGCTAGGAGTATTGCCAGTTTGGAGGAGCAGGAGCTGAGGCAGTATGTTCAGACGGGGAGTTTGGGACGTAACCACAAGTCCAGGGAGAATAGTGAGTCGAAGAAGTCGATAGAGAAAGAGGCGAGGAGACAGCATAGGGAGGAGAAGAAGAGGGAGAATTCGAGGGAGTTGAGGAAGACGGATAGACGATCTTTGGAGAAGTACGAGTCTAGGGAACGGTCGAATTCCAGGGACTATTATGTCACCAAGTTTTCGGAACGAATGATAGACTTGCGCGAATTGCGACGCAGTATTGAACGTCTGGATTCGGACAAACGGGATGAGTACTCTGATTTTCGCAATGACTTTACGAAGCAGGAAAAACTGGGGTTGCGCGAGCTGCGGAAGAGTTTGGAGAATTTGGATATTGGTCATAGGCACTCGAACCGTCACTACAGTCAACGCAGTATGGAAGGCCTGGATTTCGCAGATTCTAAGGCTAACTTAAAGGCCGATTGGCAACATCGACATACGTTGGAACGGTTTGACTTGACGAGGCAGTATGACAAACCAATATCGTACAGGCGAAAGAGTATTGAACAAATGTTCCGAGTTCCAGCATCGTTTGACCAGAGTTTCGAAGTTTCGGAGCCAGCACATGAGAGGAAAGGTAGCTATAAGAGGAGTTCGCGTGAGAGGAAGAGTTTAGAGAAGCTGGATTCGATAGAGAGGAAGAGTTTCGAGTACATGGATCGTTATACGGAATCGCGTAGGAGTATAGACAGAATCGATTACAAAGACCCTCATTCGTATCTTACTAGAGGTCGGTCTGAAGAACGACCACCGGAAAGGGACGATTGGCGGTCGTTGGAGAAAGCTCGCAAGATCTCTGAACGTCGGGAACGAGAGTACCAAGCCAAGTTATCCTTTGATTCTCGAACAGACAACTTGGTGTCTTCAGCAGACGAGAAAAAGAATTACAAAAACGAAACAGTGTTTGCTGAGTATATACCTAAAGTCGTTGGTGGTGTGGTGTTAGGATTCGAAGATATACAGTCTTCTAGTCACACACCCGTTGAAAGAGCTAAAAGTGATCCAAATTCCAGTAGACAAAGATTAGGTTCCAACAGTAAGCGTCACATGCTTATGCACCAAAAGTCTATAGATCTTACACCTGCCGATTCTGGCGACGAAGATGCATTCTCTGATGGAATTGCCGTTCAAAAATCAAACATTGACATACCCTACACTTTACATAAACGGCATGTAATGAACGGAACTGCTGCGGATGACAAATCTGAATCCGACGGCGGGAAACCTGCGACAGTAGCAAAGACGGTAGCTAAAGATTTGACCAAGAAAACCTTGGCAGATGTCGCGTTAGATTTTTCGAAGATACAGCTGAATAAACCTGCAACTAAGTTGAGTACTGACAAACCCAAAGGTATCTTAGTTAGTCCTGATAAGCCAAAGTCTATTTTAAGTTCCACGGACAAATCGAAGAGTATTCTGAGTCCGAAACTGTCACCGACCGATCACAAAATCTTTCCGGATAACAGTTTGTCTCCGAGTAACAGAAGTCCAGCAAAGTCTCCGACAGTTTCACCGAAGTCAAGTTCACTGGACCATAACAAACCGAAGGTGTCGGATAAACCTTGCGGAAAGTCAATCAGCTTGGATAAAAAATCGAAGATATGTACGGCGGAATCGATCACTATTATTACTACCGATAAAAAGTCTCTTAAGCGATCACCTACAGATACCGCCGTGATGATAGTCTCCGCCATTGAGAAAAAGAAATCGCCGGATTCGAGTTACAAAAGTCCGACATCTCGAAGTCCGGCGTCTAAAAGTCCAACTTCTAGGAGTCCTAGTTCGAGAAGTCCAAGCTCTCGAAGTCCAACCGTTGCTGATAAGTTGGCCAAAGGGAAGGGTCCGTTGAATTTTGCAACAGTGGTCGGGATGGAGATCAAACAGGAGTTGGAACGAAGAGAAAGAGAAAAGTTAGCAGTTCCGGACGACTCGTTAGAAAAGCAAGATAGCATCGAGAAAATACCATTACCCGAAATCCCAGTTAGAATTATAAGTTCAGAAGGCGATGGAATTCATATAGAAGGCAAGACTTCGCCAAAGATTGTGAAATCCCCGGTAAAGTCAAAAGAAGACAAGCTGAAAAATCTTGAAAAACCAAGCATCCCTGAAAAGACGAAGAGAATTTTAGATAAAATAGAATCAAAGTTTTCTGAATTTAACAAAACTTCAACTACAAAAGTTCCCAGACCGAAAGTTATTGATACAGGTTATGATGACTTTGTTGACCCAGTAGCAGAACTACCACTTGATGATGTACCTGTAAAACCTGCGTTAGAATTAGATAGTCTCAAAGTGCCAGAATTTAATTCGTTTATGTTTAGACCACACACGGAATCTTTTCGTTCAAAGTCGTTGTCGCTAGCGGAAGAAAAGGCTCCAATAGATACTCTGTTGTCGCCAGAAGTTGAGAATAAACAGTTCTTAGACGTTTCTCCGAAGAAAACAAAGAAACCGAAAGTTGAAACGAAGAAAGATTTCCAAAAACAGTCCAAGTCGCTTGAAGGTGATAAGCCACCGCTAAAAAAGTCAGGATCAAAAGAGTTACGAACTTCCCCGTCGCCAAAGATAGATAAATCAAAATTAAAATTAAACGAAATGCCGCAAGAAATTATAGTGATCGATTCCACTGACATAGTTCCGGAAGTAAGTATCATTCAAAAAGGAAGATCAAAATCCATCACCAGAATATCTTCTGAGAGATCGTTTGACGAAACGAAAAGTTCGAAAACGAAATCGGCATCGGTGGATGATGAGACGATCAAAACCTTCGGCAGCTCGGAAAAGCTGAGACCCAAAACTTTAGGTATATCGAAAAGTCTAGGTAGCACCGAGAAGAAAGATTCTGTCGAGAAAGTGTCCCCTAAAAAGCGTGTGAGTGCAAAAGTTATGACCAAAACCGACTCTGCGAAGTCAACAGATTCTGGTAGATTCGACCCTCCATTGCCTCCAGTACCTCCTCCAAAGTCAAAAATATCCAAATCTCCGGAGCCGAAAGTAGATACTTCAATGCACGAAGACGTAGCATCAGCTATATCTGAACGTGCTGAGAGAATGAGATCCGAGCAAATTGAGAAAGCAGCTGATAAAAAGGATGCCAAAAAGACAGGATCAGGGCAAGAGTCAGGAGAACCTTCAGTAGTAACGCGTAAGGCTGGCCACAGTCCCGTTTTGTTTGCCAGATCTCGACTTGGTTTATCCGAAGGGAGTGGTATTGGGGCATTACAACGACAAGGAGCCACCCAATCTCCAACATCGCAACGAAGAGCAAAATCTCTGGATGCTCCTATTATTTCACTTCACAGACTTCCACCAGCCAATGCCTTTTCTAGTAAAGACGATACGGTTGATATAAATGAAGAAACCGAACTGAAAGATGCAGTGCCAAATGAAAGTACTAATGTAATTGAAAGTTCTTATACACAATCGATTCAGCAAGCAACGTCAATAAATGTTAAGTCTGACAGTACTGAGCAGGCAAACATGCCACAAATATTCACCGATTCTTCATCGGTAACCGAAACGTCAGCACAGTATTTAGAATCTCCTTTAACGGAAAATAACGAAATTGTGATATGCCCGGATTTGATTCCTTATGAACAAGAAGTTAAGTTGACTACCACTTCAAGCAACGTGGTTGCCAGAGAACCAAAGTTGTCCAGTATAGTAAAGATGTTCGCAAATGCGGCATTTATAGATCAAAATGTTGGGGAATCAAATGCAGAGAAAGAGAAGAGTGTGATAAAAGATACGAAGGCAGATACACATCAGAAAGTTGCAAACATTCCTGACATAACAAGCAGCAGTGTCGTTCAAGAGCCTGAACTTCCAGAAGAACCAATAAGCACACCACAGGAATTTTTCACTTCGGTTGATGATCAGTCGTTAGACGGCTCATACGTTTTGGTTGAGAAAGAAGACATGCCAAACGTAACTGTCAACGTTTCTGAAAGCTTTAGGCATTCGGACATAGACTTCAATCAGTCTGATATTGATATGGTGAAGTCTCCGATACAGATATCCATCGAGGAATGTTCAGATAACGATGTGGAATTGAGCGATAGTCAAGAAGATCCAGAAGATCGAACATTCCACGTAGAAGTAGACGACAAGAGAGATAATAGTGAAGATACGTTAGATTCGCTGGACACTCAGGTACAGATGCAAGGAATTGATAGTGAACGCAGTTCACCCGATTACTTAGGAGACAAAACCGACGAAAAAACTTTAGTCGAAGTTGAGTTAACTCCGGAATATTTAGAAATGAAGAAGGAAGAAGAAGATGCCGTGGAGAATTTGCCAGAAGATGAGCCAGTAACGAAAGTTACAACTCCAGATACTCTAGACACTAATCGACTTAATATTGATAAGAAACTCAGACTCAGTGCCGAACGATCCAGAAGCGATGAAACTAACACGTGGACACCGGACCGAGATGATCCTGACTCAAGTTCATGTTCAATCGCTCGACCTTTAGGTATAGGACAAATTCAGACCATCAGCGATACTCAAGAAATTGCTCAAATGAAGCTTGTCAGGTCATTTGGATCAGCTGAAGAGGAGAGTAGTTCTAGTGTCGGTCCAAGGCCAGAATTGAGTTCAACTTGGAGACCGTTCCCGTTGGAAAGCAGCGGAAGCTCGAGTCTGGAAGAAGGCTGGATACCCCAGGATGACAGTAACCAGCAGATCTACTCGGAAGATAACAACGACAACAACGACAGCTTCCAAGAAGACCTTGATTTCCCGAGTGGTATTGGTTTTCCTGTTGGGCCAGAAATACTCGCAAGCTATGGTGCCTTTTCTCTATCTCGCACGTTATCTCGAATATCTGAACGATCCACCACGTCAGAACAAGACAAGAGTGATCTAGATGACTCCTTTAAACCTAGTTCAAGATCCCCGAGTCTCGACGACGAATCACTGATATCTAGCGACCATCAACCATCTCTGTCTTCTGACCCTCCATCAGGAGCCGCTTTTCCGTCAGTGTCAGAAGACCGAAGAACTTCATCGGAACTACCAGAAATACCAATCGATGTAGCCGGAGGAACGACAGACGATGGCAAATCGCCAAAAAGAAGAAGGTCTCGTTTAACGTTACAATCTTCCGAAGACTGGCCATCTCCTCCTTCTTCGCCGATTTTTGATAACACCCCTATTATCAGTCACGTGGAAACGTTTTATATGGACATTCGACCAGAAGAAGCTGCAAGGGTGACAGTTACCGATAGCACTGACACTACAACTGGTAGAGTCGATCACGACAGCGATTCGGACGAAGAAAATCGAACTTTGCACGACGATCTTCATTCCACCTTCCTGGAAGAGCCAAGCTCTGCCTCAGCTGCGACCACTGTCGATGGAACTGTGAAAATTGCGGTCAAACCGAAATCCAATTCATACATCACTGGCTCTTCTCACAGTGAAGACACCTCCATGGGTTTGTCTATGTCTGAATGGTCCAGCTCCAACAACACTGTGAGGCAGTTCTGCCAGTACTCCGGTACAAAATCCGACGACAACTCCCTAACTGACTTGGGTGTCTCCATTTCCGATTGGTCCGGAAGCACCACTGTGATTCCTCAGCAGTACGTACCTTCCACCGTGACCACTCAGAAGAGTCAAAGTGATCCGACTTCGGAAAAAAATTCAGTTTGTCTACGCACACTCAAGAGTCAAACCAGTATATATCTCGAGGAGGAAGATGAGGAGGATGAGGAAATATTACAAATAGAGAAGGAAGAACTGGAACCTCCAACTCTAACCGAAGAAGAACCTCGGGATTCAAGTATCCCACCAACAATAAGCGAACTAGACGAAGTCGGTTTCGTTGAAGACCCAGTCGACGACCCTGACGATGAAGAAACTTTAGAATTCGCCGAAACTCCTCCACCTCCACGGTTACAGGAGGACGAAGACGAGATATCCGAGAGAGATTTCGACATGATCCCCGAAATCCCAGATATACTGGAGATACCTAGACCAATTCCCGAGGAAGACGAAGACCAATACGATAGCGTGCCAGCTATGAGGTTTACAAGTGGGGAGCAAATCTGCATACCACCTCCTGGGGAGGATATGCAGGAAAAATTCGCTAGTCTCACAGTACGAAGTAGATCTGGCGACGACGACTGGTCGTTCGAGGACCATACGCCTTCCAAATCTGAAGAAGGGAGTTCCACCATTCGATCTGACAGACCAACTCGCTATTTCCGAGATCAGCGTCAGGGAACGAGATCCACCGAACGACCAGTTATGGTGCCCATCCGAATGAAGACAACGTCCTACTATTCGACAACCAGTCTGAGTGGAGAATCCACCACATCCAGTCCACCGATGCCAATCAGAACGCAGATCCGCACAAAAACGATGCCCTATTCTTCCAACAAAAGTCCACAAAGCGAAGGCGATACCTCTTCCAGTATGGATAGTCCAGGGCACACGCCAGACAGAGGCCAAAGAGCGTTCCGTCGTAAAAGACAACAACGCAAACACAGAGTAGTGGTTGACCTAGAGGTCAAAGACGGTCACATTGTGTCTAGCACTGATTCCAGTTTTGATATATCTACTATCCCACCTCCACTGTTGCCAGAACAGAGTTTAGATGATGTCGAAGGTGAAGACGAAGAGTATGAAGACATGTCGGAATCTGCAGCTGGGAAGCAAAACCAAGGCCATCGTTAAAGCATCTTGGACAAACACACTGTCCTGATTTATCTATGTCGTAGGACTTGTCTCGAACCCTGTGGGAAAATAAAGATGGATTTGATTCGTTTTAATGGATTGATTGAGTGATTCTGCACGAACGTGATCATGAAATTCAATTGACATTCTCGTGTCGTTAAAAATATAGTCATTTTGAATCGATTTGTATAAAGTACTCAGAAATAGTCGGTTTGATTTATCAAATCACTTCTTCATTTTTAAACTTGTCTACTTTTCTACCCACTATTACTGAACAGAATACTTTACACTCAGAAACAATCTTCGTAACTAATGCCAGTAAAAAGAGGTCGTCCTTAAATAATGATGACCTCTTACTAAATTCAGCTTTTTTAAATTACCTCATATAGAATTATAAAATTAAAAAAATGAATTCAGTTAATTTCCCCAGGACTAGACAAGTTTCTAGTCTGGAGTCAGAATCTGGATTCGGTTTTACACTGCAAAAACTTCGCAAGGTTAGAATCTTAATTAAAACGTTTTATATCTTATTTTAAGACACTACGTGTCTTACGTCCTATCTTTTCAGTATGGGGTTTAATCAAGTCATTATAAAGTGTCTTAAAAACGAAGACAAAAACGTCTTAATTAAGACTTTTGAAAATTTGCGGAAAGTTCCAGGAACTTTTCCGATATTCCTCGGGGAAATCGTTTGCATTTAATATTTTTAATTAAGGTATTTAATACTGAACACTTTATCTGACTTAACTACTTTTGGTTACGAAAATTGGTTCTCCGTGTACATTAAGGTATAAACGAAAGTTCATGCATAAGGATAAGAAAACGTTACTGTACGTATCAGAGCAAGAAGAGTGATAATACAATCCGCCTTACCTTTACTATTCTTATACTCTCTTATACTTGGAGTTACAATGGTTTCAACCGCCTTATGTAACCCAAACATTTTGAATTTTACAGACAAGTAATTATCGTTTAAACATATGCAGCCATTCAGAAAACTTAATTTTATTGATAAATTCCACTTACGATCCGAGAAATAACGTAGCTTCCAAATTCATTCCTTATCTGAATATCGTAAAACCTACGATATATGTCGTACTTTTCACATATTCGTCTTCTAAGTGTACTTTCTGGATCACAAAGCTGTACATAATAGACCAATACATCTGGAATTGATTGACACATAGAGAAGATGGGATTGACTAAAAAACGATCATTAAGACAGCAGATTACTCAATAATAGTTATGATCAAAATGTGCGTGCAAAAAATCGCGAACCAAATATACATAGACCGTTTCTTAAGTATTCGAAAATTTAATCGGAATCCACATTGAATTCGGGGTTTTGATCGGAAGGGCAGCCCAAAAACGATTCCAAACCATAAACGATAAAATCGTTTCTCGTTTCTCAGTTTTTGGGATGACAATCATCACCAGTCTTTGGTCTACTCAACTCAGGTAAAACACTATATATGGACAACGTATAACCCGTAAAACGTCACCATATACCTGCACATATGCGACATATGTGTCACATATATGTTCGTTTTTGCCTGGGAAAAGAGATACCGTCGCGACAAAGTTCCTTTGTAGATATTTTTTGTTATGAATGAATGGATGACGGGATACAGCCGAGGAGGACGAAAGTTGCTCAAGTAGATTTCTAAAAGTAAATAACTAAATACCGATAAAAAACAATTAACCGAGTATTTCGTTAGGTAAACGTGGAATTGTACTGTATGGCATCCTGAGCAGGATCTAGGAGGCGAAGTCTCTTATTTTTTTGCCATTTTTTGTCTGCACGACGTTATGTGTTGTCTTAGCGTAGGGACGAGGAATGCCGTTATAAATGAGCATCGACTTGAGTCAATCAGAAGGGCACATTTCGTTTTGTGCTGTTCTCGTAGCGACGGGCGTTTTAAAAAAACGCCCTCGACAGAATTCTTAATGTATCACACAACGATCCAATAAGTACGTAACACATTATCATTCTACCACCTAACTATCCGGGGTGTTTCGTACCGAACGGGGGTGTCCTGGACTCAGACTTTCGGTCGCAGATGGCGCTTTGAATTCAGTTAAACGATACGTTTCATCTACGCCTCGTTCAGAGAAAGACGAACCGTAATTCATGGCATATATGTAACTCAAATTCAAACGAAAAGACAAACGTGTCAAACTCGTAATTGTCTTAAACGGTTTCAGTCCTAACTCAAACTGGCAAAGGTATACGTTGGCGTGGAAGGTCTGATTAGTTTTCGTAGAACGTTTATTGACGAGTTGACTTGTGCAGGCTAGAAGTGTATATTTATTGCGACAAGTATAATTATTGTTGTAAAGTCGTATGTCGTTGCGTTGACTGTAATTTTAACGGTGTATATAGCGTTCCAATTGATTGAAATCAAAATCGGGAGTCGAGGTGCTGTATATATACATTTTAGAGCTTCGTTCTGAGGCAATTCGACAGTTCACGCCAGCTTATATTCAGCCTCCTCTTTTCGACTTTCAAACGGGCGAACGGCTCCAAAATTGGATTACTCGGACTGACGGCACAAGAGAAATTGGAGGTCCGACTCGTCGATCAGACTAAATCAGAAATCCGATTGCCCGGTCTACCTTGAATCCGGAAACCAATCACGTATCGAGAGTACGCATCGAATTATGACGAATGAAATGGTATCATGTTTCGATCAAATTAGTCTCATTCGACTGGCCTATTTTCGTACGCTTATGACAATTCGGCATCTTTTTCGACACACGTAAACGTGCCTTTTAATGAAGCTCAAAGGGCCGGAAAATTACTCTTGTCTGTTTGAAAACGTTGAGTAAAGTTTACCTAACTCTTTCCCTCCCTCCTTGCCCACTCCTTTCCCATTAATTCAGGTAAAAAATTGTATATGGACCATATATGGCAGACATACATGTACATAAATGATCCATATATGGACCATATGGACAGACATATATGGTAGGCATAAATGGTCCATATATGGTCAATATATGGACCTTATATGGCACACATGTATGTACATAAATAGTCCATATATGTTACATTTATGAACATATATGTCATATATGTCCATTTTTACCTGGAAACTTATACTTTGACACTCATTAAACGGTGTCGCCACTCATCTTCATCGTAAGAAAGCATTCCGCAGAAAAGTCGAGGGTATTGCACTGATATGAATTAAATGGGAATTGCAGCGCGGGTGATTCGTTGATTGTGATTACAATATTACTTCGTCGCAATAATTAATTGTAATTAATATTGCATCTCAAGGACATAATTATTATCGCAAGCATAGTACATTAGATAAATACGTATTTATTCGTATATCTACTTAAACTATACACACGCAACTAAGTATACAAAAGAAGGTTTCGCGGATGCGAATTTTTGCGTTGTTTCGTGACGAGCTACAGTTTGAAACTACGGTTTTGCAGTTATCAATTTTTACATTATTCAGTATACAGGGTTTACGCGATGAAATCTTCCACGACGATCACCGCTTTTTCGAGTCGCTTTTTCTTAACTTCTTTTGCCAAAGAAATTACAAAGCCAAACGCGAACTTCGCGCAAATTGAGGAATTAATTCACCAAACGTACACGACGAAATCGAGTAGAGAAAAATGGGGAGAATGTGTTATTTCGTCGCGTGACGGTAAAATCGACAATAAAAGTCAGGAGAAGTCGCATTCTCTATCGATTGCTCTTTTATCGGTGACATTGGCTAATTTTTAACGTAAAACTTGTTTGATCTTCCTGAAACGACAAACTGCCTTTGCCAGTCTGTCGATAACCGAGCGGAAATTGCATGGGCCGTTCGTTGCGACGTTTTCGCGTTTTTTGCACAATGAAACCCAGTTTCACGATTCCGATCGTCTGAACGAGAATTCGGAATGACTTGTTGAGTACTTAGCTGCGGTCGTCGTTAAGTCGATTGATTCTCGGAAGATTGCTAAGCTCGTTAGAGATCAAAAGTGACGAAATGATAAGCGAATGAGAAAATGATATGAGAGAGAGATCGAGTGAAAAAAGAAGTGTTGAAGTACAGGACAGAGCGATTGAGTATTTTGACCTTGAATACTCATTTTGACCTTGAAATCTAACTTTGAATCCTCGTTTTGACCTTGAATCCTCATTTCGAACTTAAATCCCCATTTTGACCTTGAATCCACATTTTGACTTTTATCTTGAATCCTCATTTTGACCTTGAATCCTCACTTTGACCTTGTATCCTCATTTTGACCTTGAATCTTGAAGATGAATACTTCTAAGCCTTTAAGAGGACTTTAAAAAATCTATCTATACTCCCATATTCGAATTATAAATGTGGATGTAAAGATCTGAACACTTAAGGCCATTCTTCCAATGGAACCACTGAAACCACCATAGGTTTATCATTTCGAAGATTGACAAAGTTAGGGTCAAAATACTCAATTGCATCTGCAATCTAACTTGTTGAATCAGATTCTCGATCTCTTCTTGCCAATCATCCAAGTGATGTAAACAAGTGATAGTACCTGCTCACTGACGTTTCTTACGAGGCGCGATTGACGCTTGAGCGCTAGGAGATTTCTGATTCAATAAGCTAAACGGTAATGAAACGCTGATTGGTTGTTACTGGAGCTGCGTTTTAGGTCGTCAACTCTAGGTTAGACAATGTGCGGTGTGTCAAATCATCATTCCACATGTGTGCATGCACTAGAAGTAACCTAAGCTCATCAGCCACTTTTCCCCATCATCGTCCCTTATTATTTCAATCGCCTCTCGATCTTCCTCTTGTGACTTTCAACCGTGAAACGCTCTCATCTCCAATAAGGTCTGGTGTTAAAACGTATTTCTAATCTTTTTATAACAACCTGCTAAAAAGATCGAGTATTGTAATATCGCTAACGAACTTTTTTATGGGACACCATAGCCGGTACAACTGGTACGGAGATAAGACACTTCGGATAACTTGTCTTGCACCATGAATCAGCACTAACTGTGTGGACTTTTGTCAATTATTCGATGTTTTGTAATACGAGGGAGGAAATTTTTGGAGAATCTGAGATCTGAATATTACAATACGAGTTTTACGATAGTCCGCAGATCGTAAAACGATGTCTCATATTTTAACATCGGACTAACAGGTGGTTTTGTAGCCCCCTTTTTCTATTAGACCACACATATGCCTATTATTCAGAGGACAAATTAGGTAACCAAAGATAAGCTGCACGGAGGAAAAGGTCGAAAAGTTACCTTATGCAACTAGAACGGTGTCTTAATCGGAATCTTACAAACAAATCGAAAATATTGTTATTTTTCTTCAGGTTAATTAATTAATGGAATTAATAGTTAATGTGAAAAATGGTATATACAGAATGTTTCAAAGCAACCTCAAAAAGATTTGTGGGTATAATCGATGTAAAAAAATAAGACGAAAATGTTATTTACAAAATTTTGCTTTCGCCGTTTATTTTTTAGTTATAAACAAAAATTGCTATTTTTGTTTATGTTAAAATTGCACATTTTAGCAGTAGAAAAGCTGTTTGGTTGAACTTAGGTCACTGATCATTTGTAGCTTTTTCTTCTTTTTATTTAAATACTAGTTCTTTGCATGTAATAATAACGACAATAAAATGTATAACGATAAAACTTTAAAGTGTAATTATTTTCATTAAAAATTTGATATTGTTTGATTGATTTGTCAAATTTTTTCTTACATAATTAGTAAACAATTGTTTAACTTTTTTATTTTAGGTACGAGAAGTTATTTTTCATTTTGTAATTTTTAATTGTAAATTCGATCATACTTGAAATAAGTCAATTTTTTTTTCTCTACAAATGGAGTATAATTTCGGAGTTATAAAAGATAGCAAAGTGTAACGCCACATTCATAATACAATTTGACAGCAAAATTTTGTTTACAATTTGGATGAAATAATTAAATTTTAATGTATTATGGGTTATAATTTATTTCGGTGTTATTATTACCAAATTAAAAATTGATAATTAAGTAAGAAAAATTAAATCACAATACAAATTATTCATTCATACTAGCATATCTTCCCACTAGAAAGCAGCTTTTACACTGCCAAAACTGCAAATGCTTATTTTAAATTGCTTGTAACTCAAAAAGGATGGATTGACACAAAATTTTGTATTGAACACTTTCGTCTTATTTTTTGACGTACATTACGATTCCAAAGTGTATTGAGATTGTTTTGAATATTTAATATTTAATCGCGTTTTTTGAATATTTTGAATATTTAATATCACAGTACTTATTAATCATTAAATTTAATTGTTTATTTAATTATTTAATGATCTTTCAGTATTCTTGCTCTGCAGTAAAATTTGATTAGTCATAAAATTTGGTACATTCGATTTGTTTTAACACCGAATCTGTAATTCCAGTAACTTGTCGGAAAAAATCAATTCGAGTAACTTTTCTCTCAGTGTAGTTGTGTATGATGAATAGGGGGCGACGTTCTTAGCATTTTGACCTCGGTGATTCTTGACAGGTGGCGATAACGAGCGTCCGTGGGCCTACTCGAATGGGTTTGAGAAATCGCCGGCTTGGTACGTGCCGTACCGGGTGAACCAGGTGCGTAACGTAATGGTTCACGCGACTCCCATCACTTTGACCAATCGCTTCTTACCGATGACTTACCGATGAAGCATCTTACCGATGAAACGACGCCACCACTACTTAGGACACAACTTTTCGTTTACAACCTACTTTCGTCTCGAGCTTTTGCGACGTTACACTTTTGTGTTGGGGCAAAAAAGGGGCAAACCTGTATACGTAATTGCACCAGTGTTTCAGGCTTTTGTTTCGTTTCTGTTTGACGTTTCGTTTAGTTGAAAACAATTTTCCGGCAAAGAAAAGGAGCTTTACTAAAACGCGGTTCGGTTTCGTGGTAATTTTTGCTGCTATTTTGGAAGCTCCACTTCGGGAGAAGAAGCATTAATGAGATCATTTTGAAAAGCGACTTATTATTGTCGCTGTCTAATACGAATCTTTTCGTTATCTTCGATCCTTTACCACTTTTTATTTGTCACTCACAGTGCAATAAATATTAATTTTCACAATCAACCTCGAGCATTGTATCAGTAATTGCAGTTGGCGATTGTCACAGTTTTATTATTTTATTTAGTTTTATTAGAGGCAATTTATAGAAACAAATACAGGAATTAAGAGTTAAAAATTTGAACAGTTGAAAATTATTCAATATCATTTTGATTAAGAAAACTAGAAATGTCAAAGGTTTTTCTTTCTCTTATTTCAAACTTTAACTTTTTTAACATTTTCTTTTTTTTTGTTGATTTTGCAAAATATTCAGCCAATATTGTGCAAATACTGTGACTTATAGATTACAAGAACCAACCATGAATCTTAATGTCAAAAAGCTGTCGACAAAGTCTAAAAACTATAGTACTCGATGGTTGTGATCCAGCATTTATCATCAGTTTCACAGCACGTAGTCACTTAAATTTGCCCAAACATCTTAGATCCATTGATAGAAGAAATATCACACCTATCTTTTCAGACATTCGATCACTTGCATCCTTCACTGTAAAAATCATTGTCATTTGTGTCACACCTGCATAAATGATCAGTTCTACCAAGTCATTGTTTTTATTACTATATATAAAAGTCGATGCTGATGTATTAATGTGGGAAACGTTACTCTACAAGCAATTCTACCACGATTTCAGGTCGATCCTTTTTTGAAGGAGAATAATTTAAAATTGGTCACATTCTATGCAAGATTTGATATTATTGAATCCATTGCATTATAAGTGACCAATGTCAAATTGTTCGTCAAATATTCTGGCAGATCGACACGTGGAATCTTCTTGGATTTACTTGGGAGAAATAATGGATAAAATTAGTAACACGTTAGTAAAGTGAGAATGCCTTTAGATCATCTCAAAAAGTCCTACCTCAGAATGGTAGATTTTACATGTCATCTAAGTGTATCTGTGCTTTACTAAGAAGTTAGTAATTTTGACTCGTGCTTTTTCCTTGTAGTATAATATCAAAGTTTATATATCTACCACGAAATCACGTCATTCACTTGGTTTCATTTATGTTTGCATTTAAGCTTATCACTCATCAACTTCACTTTTAATAAGACACTTGTAGCAAGTGACATTCACTTCAAAGTAATCGATTCGTCTGTACAAATTCTTTTCAGTCGAGTTTATAAGGAAGAATACAATTTCAATCAACTTTAAACTAGTTCAAGAATTTTTTGAATCAAAAATATCAATGGCGTTTTTCTGAAACTAATAGTATTTATGCAAATCATAGAGTAACTTTAGCAGTTTTAAGATAAATACTAGAAATTCTGATTTTGCATATCAAAACCAATAATATAGATTCTCTCAAATATACAAGAAAATTAATTGTTGAGAGATTGTTAAACTTATAACTGTGTACACTAGGTTAGAAATATACCCCAGCCACAATGTTATACATTTTTTTTAGAATAGAATCCTTTAAAATTAATGGAAAATTCCTCTTGACTATTTTGCAAAATATTAAAATGTTTACAATAATCTTTTTTAAATTTAAATAATGCGTTCCTTATAAATTTTAAGTCGAATAGAAGATATTCTTATTTGGTACCAAAAGACATTCTTTGGGTTTTTTATTGAAACATATTGTTGATCTCAAATAAAAGGATTAATTTTATACCAAATGAAATCGTTATAATCAGTTACATTTATTCTTGAAAACTGGCATATACAATTTGTTAGTTTTCACACAGTTATTAGTGTTTTAGTAAAATAATATAATTTTTTAGAAAAAAATTTTTTTAATTGGGGTAAATTTGTTATCCAGTGTACACTTAAAGATACAAAAAAATAAGTGTACAGTTCGAGGGTTAATTCTCAACCACACCCCTATATATAACGTAACCATCACAACCACAATCGAATTCGTACAATCGCTGTACAAACTTATCTCCATTTCGAATTCCCATTTTCGACGATGATCGGTGACATAACTGTGACATCACTTAGTTCAGTCACCAATCATTACTCCTAGCTAACAATAAGCTGGATTTTATCAAAGCTACACAAATCATCCAAGTGCAATTTGAAAATGACTCATAGCTTTGGTAAAATGACTCCCTTTTGTGTTGTGTGGTATTCACTACGTTTTCCTTTCCCTTGAAACAACCCCGCAATTCTATTTGTGAACCGTTACGTAGCGCGTCTTGATCAGTACCAAGCCAATGTTCAACTCAACTTCGACAATAGTGGATAAATGGGTCCCAAAAAATAAAAAAATGCAAAAAATTGAGTTCCAAAAAATGAAAAAAAAAAATTTGCGAAAAATTCGCACGAGATATCCGCGATTGTTCGAATTGGTTGGACATTTCCTACCAAATAACTATAAGACCAATTAAACAACGTTTTATATAAGTAAAGTGACTTATCGTGACTCGTTGAGTAACTTGCAACTTCTGAATGTTACATTTACACAATTTTGTAAGTCTTTATCGACGTTTGAGACGCTCTGTACATATTTAACGGTTGTTCGTATTTTATGACGTTACGTGGCTTTCCGAATCCCGTTTTGAAGATTTGAAATCAATGTGCCAGTTTTGTCGTGTTTATCCGATCTATATCGAACCGTTGATGTGACGCTTTCTCCGGGGATTGCATTCTTATTTTTCTATGGCGAATTCGAAAAAGTCACAATTTCAGAACTGCATCGACGCCACTTGTAATATACAAGCATGTTGCCAGGTTACCACCTAGACAAGAATCTACTGGATGCCAAATTTTCTCAACCGATACAGTGCCAATGTGTATTTCAAATTTTTTTCGTCATTTGTACTTTGGTGACGAAACTGCATGGACTTATTAGAATTTTTATCTCGTTGCGACTGAACTGTCGTTCGCGTTTGGAACGTTGACGATGGTTCAGTTGGGATCTTTCACCACAGTTTTGAGAGAAGAAGGGTAAAGAGATTTTTAGGATCATTAGTAAAGTTGAAACGGGTTTTTGGAAATTGACGTTTTTGGAAAATGGCATTTTGGAAATGTTTTAGAGATTAGAGTTGGGAGAAATATTTAATTGATAAAATGCCTCAAGATGAGAATAATTATTTAGTATTTCCAGAAATAGTATTGAGGACTTTTGTTTGGAAATAAAAAATTTTTCAAAAATGTCATGAGAAATAAATTTTTTTATTTTGAAAGTGTTTCTTTCCAACGAAAGCACCCATGAGCAAAATCAAATGATCTAATCACAAAAATGTTAGACTAACTTGGTTTCACATTTACTTAAAACAACTTTCAGACATTGTGCTACTTTGAAGGAGTTTGTTTTTATTAATTTATGTCTTTTTTTACTGGTAAAATTAAAATAAAATAAAACTAACTCTAATTAGGATATATCTTAGTAAAATACCAATTGACACAACTTAAAAAAAGGTAAACTGTGGTGTTTGAATGTAACCAAAAGTAACCCCCATTCGTACAAATATAATGAACTAGTTCATCGACTTTTGATAACTTTAACAACTTTTCATCTTTGTCTCTAGATTGTAATGACAAAGTAATATTTGTATCCTCTGCATGATAGGCATGTTCACAATACGACCAGTACCGTCGTACCCCAATCACCGAATTTCCCATTTCGCGAAAAACATTTCATTTATGATTTGGCCCATCGGTCCATCGTCCTATGACTCGTGACCTACCATTTTCATTGCAAATTCCACGTCTTTTTATACTTACATTACGAAATCTTGATCGATTCCAAACGGAGAAGCAAAATAGCTTATTGTGTCTTCCAAAAGTAACTCCGGTAGCTTTAAGGTCAGATCACTTTTGTCGTTCGGGTTTTCAACTCAGTATGCATTTTACCTGCAATTTTTTGTCTTTTTCGTCGTTCTTTTGATGTAGCTTTACTGTTACAATTCAACGTGTCAGGGGAGTGATCGCCTCTTGGTGAAAACATTTTTTCGGTGAAAAACTACGAAAAATGAAAAATATATTTGTGCATTTGCACGTTTCGAAATATCTTTACACATTTTTTTAAACGAATGACAATTTGCAGAAAAATGTCTAAAAATTATAGAAAAAAATGAAAAAAATGATTTTAATAAAATTAAAATAAAATACGTGAAAATAGAAAAAAAATGAAAAAAAATTATTTCCCAATCTTAGAAATTGAAAATATAAAAAAAATTGTCATTACTTTTCGGAGGCGATCAAACCCATTTAGTCAACTCGTACTTGTACATTGGACGACGAAAAATGACGCGCCTTTTTCGGGCGGTTTTCATCGAAATTCGCGTGGTGTCACAGCGTGTCACTTTTCGCTCTCAAAAACAAGATTACAGATAGACGTTTTTGGGCGATGAAACTATATCGGAAAAATGGAACATTCAGGATTCCTGACATTAATTCAGTAATTTCGATGCAACTACTGTTTTGCCAAACAAAATGTAATTGTATGAGTTTAATCATCGAATACATTAAATTGCCAATTTTTTAAAGTAAAATTATAAATTTTTTAATTATTTTGGTAACTGATTTTTTAAATGATTTTGTATTGCAAATATATGGCATGTGAGGTGTAAATCAATATGTCAATAAGGTCAGCAAATGAAGAATTAGAAGTTAGCGAAGTGAACCGATTTTTCGACATCATTTTGACTCGCCGTAACGTGATGTGTACTTGTCATTCGCGATAATCGATGAACGAAACGAAGAAATGAATCATTACCACATCGTTCAATCTTTGTCTGAAATCATGTGTGGTGTAACTTTTCAAACGATTATTATTCGAATAATATCGTAATTGTTACAAATCTATATATGTTAACGCGTTTTTTATCCCGAGAATTGTTTATTGAAACATGGGAAAGGCAACAGACTAAACGAGGATGATATTCCGTATGTAGGGGAAATCTATTGTACATTGATTATTGATACTTATTATAATAATAAATTATATACAATGTCATAACAAATCGTAGGTCTTGTAGTGTTATCTGTATTTGGACCATGTCCTTTTATTTTGGGTCAGTAACTTTTTGGGGTTTCTTTTTGGTGGTTTTGTTTGTTTTCCACATTAAAATTGTTTATCAAAATTACCTCATTTAATGTTTTCTTAATATGGAAATTGTAAATAATTAATTTTAAACGATTTTAATGATTAAAAAATGTATTATGAAAATCACATTTTTTATATTTTACTAAAAAATGTAATAAATTGATTATATAAATAATATCTCAAATACAATCATTATAAAAAAATATACGAAATTTTCTTATTTATTTTGAAAATATAAATTTTTGTGCCGATAATTTACAACAATTTGACAATTTAGTTTCGTTTTCAAAATTTAGTTTTCTTTTTTATTTGTATAATATTTTATCGCACGCCTGCAAATGTTGGTCAAGTGGATAACAAACATAACGATATCATATGTGAGTAAATCCTATTCCATGGTCTTGTAATATTGCTTACTTATTCGATATTTAAATGAAAGGATGTTGTCACGTATCTTCTTTTTTATGTCTTCTTCAGTTTCTTCAGTTTCGTCGCATTCTGTCGTTTGTTCCTATTCTTTTAGCCTGAAGTAGTGCACCGATCTTCTCATAATGTCTCCTCTAGAAACCATTAGATTTTTAGAAAAACCACCAATTTTCCACATAAATTCAAATTTCTGACATTTTGAATGTTTTACCTTTAGATAAATAAAAGCTGTAATAAAACAAATTACAAAATAAGTTCATTGCATTTTTTTATTTATATTTCTGTAAAAGTAACATGGTCAAATTGTGGATGTGTATATAAAATTTATGAAGAGAATAGTGGTTAACCATTTTTTATTTCATCCTGTGCACTGAGAAAATCAATTTTGAAGCTCCACGGAAAATATTTCAAATTGTGGAATATTAAAACTGAAAATGTGCCAATGAAAAAAAAAATTTTCTCAGTGCAACTAGAAAGAATAGTATCGGCATAGTATAGATGTTCGTTTTATAGTTAATTTTTTATTTCGTCTTTTTTAATCCTCCGTTAGTCTATCCAATTAAATAATTTGGCAACCGAGGTTTGTTTCTTCGTCCTTTAATTGGGACAATGATTTTTTCGCTAGTTATTCTTGGATGAAGATTATTTTCAAGCTACATTTGATTTTTTAGGCAGTGCATGAATGTCCTTCAATTTTCAATTTGTTTATGATTATTATTTCGTTGAAAGTTACAAAGTATAATATTGCAATTGAAATTGTTTACAATGGGACTTTGCTAAATGATTTAATCCTCATTGAAAGACAAGATATATCTTATGTATTAGTAATGCACGATATTTGGAACTATGTAAAGAAATATCTTGACTTTAAATTTAGCAAATCAACATTCTAATTTTTAATGTATTTACTCGTTATAAAGTTTCAAGTCTAAAACTAAAACTGAATACTTAATTGTAAATATCTTTGCGAAGTTCCACTGTTTAATTATGTACATCTACATATTAAAATTTGATAATTAATGCAATTTGTATCATAGTTACAACCTTACTTTTGACAATACTGAAAAATATGATAAATCTGGTAAGATAATCTTGCTGGAGACATAATATTAAAATACGAATCACTATTTATTATTTGAATACATTATTAAATATTAAATATAATAATTTACTAATTATTATATTAAAACATACGTTTTATTAGAATTTTTAAGGTAGTTCTCTAAATTTTGGGTTTCGCAATATTCAAAATGTAGAGGTATTTAAAAATATCTGTTTTTATATAAAAAACATTCAAACTAATACTATTAAGAAATAAGTCAACATTTCTAAATTAATAAAAGCATCTTTTTACTTAGGCGAATTATAAGGCCCTTCATACGAAAACTACCTTAATTGTCTAAATAATTGTCTCTCACATAGTTTAAATAAAAATTCGTATCCCTTTCTGTGATAGTTCTACTGAAAACTACATTGTAAATCGAATTGTGAAAAAGTGCAAATTTTAATTGTACACATTACATTTCTATATAGTTTATCTATATAGAAATAATGAGAATAAGAATAATAAGAAATATTTTATGTGAATTGACATCTTAAAATTTACAATGTGGACAAAAAAAGAAAAGAATTATTACAAAAGAATTCCTATTTCCCCCCCCCCAGCCTCACCTTAAATTTTTATTCTTAATTAAGATAATGTATTTCAAGATAAAGATGCACTAAAGCATGGATCGCTTTTTTTATTCAGTCGGATTTGTTATATTCAATTTTTTATAAATATGCAATTAATGTTAGATATGAATGACAAAGTTCGGAGTTGTGGTGCTTATGGTTCAAATTTTACAGATATTGAAAGTGGCAAACGAGCAGTCCAGCCAGCCAAACAGTCCGAGAGAGAAAATAACAATTTGGTGCTCACGAATGCCAAACAAGGAGACTCGGAGGAATCGGATGTAAAGAAAAATAAGGTGGGTTTTAATTAAAAAATTTGATATAAATTGATAGATGATGAAAATTGATTAATCTGTCGAAAACCATCCATCAAACCCATCAAAAGTGATCAAATTGATTGATGGAATATGGAAACAATTTGCGGAGAATGACTGCGAATAATGTGATAGAATTAAACAAAAGTGATAAGAAGAACAAAATCTGTCAACTTAAATATTTTTTATATTACTTTTTTATGATGCTATGTATTAATATTACTTTTTCAGAAATGGCCTACTGATAAAGCATATTTCATTGCAAAAGAATTGCTAATGACAGAGCGGACCTATAAAAAGGATTTAGACGTCATTAATGTCGTAAGTTACAATTTTTCAAAAGAATATGAAAAACAACATTTTTATTTATAATTGCTTGTAACTCACAAAATATTTGAGATTCAAAACTTTAATGAAAATTTCAAATTCAAAATTCAAATTATTTGAATCAATGAAATTGTTGAAATGAAAGTTTTGAATTTTTTGCAAAACTGCATCTACTTTGTAAACATCAATTTAAATTTGCAATTTATTTTTTATTAACTCGAATTAAATCCATTTAGTTCAACTCGTTCGATTATTTCATATTTTCGATCCAGTGAAAAATTGTTTCAGTGAAACCAAATATGGTTTTTTTTTCAAGTCCAATATCTAGATTTCAAAGCAATTTTCCCAAAACAAAATTCCAATTTGTAATCATAATTTATTTGTTTCAAGTGGTTTCGAGATGAGGTTTCCAAGGAATCCACAATAGAAGGCGAAGCTGTGGTGAGTCTGATGGAACTGTTAGCAGACGTGCACGGACCATGTTTACAGGAAATGGAGTCGAGGGTTGCACGCTGGGAGAACAACGCGCGACACAACATCGGCGATTTTTTGTACAACACGTTGCTCAATGTCTTGCCACTTTACGACCAGTATTTAGAGAACCTGATCCCCACATTGGAGAAGGTCGAATATTTCACGCGAACGTCAAAGCAGTTTGAACAGCTCTGCTGGGACTTTGAGGCCCAAAAGCACTGTTACTTGCCACTCACATCTTTCCTGCTAAAACCACTTCAACGTCTGTTACACTATAACAGTATTATCGAAAGTAAGATATCTTTATTTATTATTTTACTACCAATTGATGATATTTTTATATCATTTTTATTCAGTCTTTTATTTAAAAAACAGCATTGATATGGAATTGAACACGCGTCCCTGAAGTCACATGCCAAATGTTCTATCACTTCGCTAAGAAAGCAGTTTGAAGAATGTTCGATTCCTTTTCATTTAATGGAAATAAAATGTATTCCTGAAATTAATTACTATTTTTTATTATTATAAATTGAATTAAAAATCTGCATATTGATTACTTTTCTTTTTCTTTTTTTTATATTTTATTTAATTTTTGCTGATTGTTAAGATAAAGTAGCTAATTATTTCCGTATACGTTTCGTTTTAGCATTGTTAGATCATTATCCAAAAGATCACACGGATTTCGAAGATTGCTTGGCTGCTCGAGACAGACTCGGAGAGACTTTGGTGGAAAGTGTAAATGTTATGAATCAAGCGGTAAATATTTTTGTATCAAATTGACGAAATCTGAATTGAAATATTTTATTTCAAAATGAATGTTCGTTATTCCAGCAAAATCTTGCACTATTGTGTGAATTGCAACGAGACATCAATGGATTTGAGAATTTAGTTCAGGAGGGACGACGGTTTATACGCCAAGGCTGCATGCAAAAGTTTAGTAAAAAAGGCTTTCAGCAGCGAATGTTCTTTTTGGTAATATGTTTTCCAAACATTTATTAGTTTATAATAATAATAATAATGTAATAAAATATACATAAAAATATTGATTTATAAAAATATATATGATATAATATATACACATAAATATAAACAGCGAAATAAAATGTGAAAAATGTTTTCAGTTCTCCGATGTATTACTATACACCTATCGTACTCAGCAGCCAACACAATGTTTCCGAGTGCAGGGACAGATGCCAATAAAAGGAATGCGAATCGACGAAGAATCCATTTATTGTTGCACCGGAAATGAATTCACCTTCGGCATACGAGGTCAAGGAAATCAGTAAGCATTTTTCGATACACTCAATTTTATCTAAAAATACCCCTTAAATAACAGGTCAGAAACTTTTTTTTCCTCCCTAAATAAGGTGAAAAAAAGAAACAAGTGTTTTCCATTTTCAAAATGATATCATTTTGCAGATATTGAGCTAATTAATTATCTTTTAATGCCATGTTACAGATCTTTATTAGTTGCGACAAATAGCGAAGAGGAACGAGAACGCTGGCTTGAAGATTTATCGCAAACGATTGAACAAATTGATTCCACCGACGGGAAATTGCCGTATTTGGATCTGAAGTCATGTAATTATCACATGATACTGCTATAGATTTAGTTTTTGTGATAAAAAATTAATAGGTTTCTCAATTTATCTCTGAACTGTTCAAAATTTGAATATTTTTTAATAGCTTACAATTCAAATGTCATTATTTTATTAGCATTAAAAAATTTAATGACATTTTTCCTTAGTTAATAGAAATTAATTAAGAAGCAAACTTCTTCTAATTTATGGAGATAAACCATAATTTAACGAATAAAATCTTTATACACTAAAAATGAGTGAAATTATAAATGAAAAATTGTTATTAGTATTGTTTGTAATTCAATGAAAATTGAACGAGATACATCTTTTTTCAGTCCTAAATTCTGCAGATGACTCGACTATTGGAATGGGAAATGACGTTGATCGAACAAGTTGCGGCGGAGCGAAAGCTTCCCAGCGAACTAACACCGCTGTTCACGTTTGTTGGCACCGAAATACGAGCATTAGTTATAGCGATTTACTGCGGGCATTTCAAGTAATTTTATAGATTTATTTTCTCCTCTTCAATTGAGTTGAAGAATCACCTAATTAAAATTTAATAATTTCAATCAAACTAAATTTAAAACGACATTTTCTATAAAAGATCGATTTAAATTTTAATCGATAGATTATAAATATGGAACGTTATTTCAGAACCAACTGAGCGGATTTCTTCTGCGCAAATTCAAAAACAGCAACGGATGGCAGAAGCTTTGGGTCGTTTTCACCAATTTCTGTTTATTCTTTTACAAGTCACATCAAGATGACTTTCCATTAGCAAGTTTGCCATTGCTAGGCTACACAGTGTCCACACCATCTGAGAAAGATGGCATCAATAAGGACTTTGTTTTCAAGTTGCAGTTCAAGAATCACGTTTATTTCTTCAGGGCTGAAAGTGATTACACTTTTGGAAGGTAAACTTTTGTTTGAACATAAAATACAAGAAAAATGCATTTTTTTGAATTTTATTAATCACATTTTTCTTTTTCTTAGGTGGATGGAAGTGATCAAAAGTGCGACTTAGTCAAGTTTTCATATCAAATTTATTGACATGGAGAGAGACCAAACTTTTTTCAGTCTCTCTCCATGTTGAATTGAAGTTTTAATTTTTTTTTAATTTTATGCGAATTAAACGTTTTTACACATATATACACAAAGTATAATTCGGACAATATTGGAACAGTATGCAAAGAGATAAATGATTTTAAAATAATAAAGAGATATTTAGTTTGTTTTGATACACAAATAAATTCAATTGTTATAAACTTAGCTATAGGATGACGCTGGAAAATTGTAAGTGATAAATGTAATCACTTCAAGTGGAAGAGTTTTGCCGTGTGATTTGTTATTAGACATTGCGTCTATTAAACTTGCCATTAGTATTCGAATTGACTGTGTATTTGTTATCCCGAATGTGACAAATGCTCAATGTTAGGAAAACATAAAAGTTGTTAATATCAAATGGTCGAACGTTACATTTGAGTGATTATTTTGTATTACTTTTTCGGTACAAACACCGCACGATTCGTACCGATTTTTCGAGTTTGTGATTTATACAATTTTTTAGATATTTAAAAAGTTTTGATACCAGTGTATACTGCAAATTTTGCATTAGTCTATTATATTTAAAGGCTTAATATGCTTCGTTATAATTATTTTCAGAACAATTTTTACAAAATTTAAGATGACTAAAGATTTCGTGAATTGAATTAACTATTTTTATACTTTGTCCTTTTTTATTTTGATTATGTAAACTATCTGCTTTGATTTCTATAAAATTTGAGCGTTTAATATGGTTTATTGATTTTCAATTCTTATGCTGAAATTTGGAGACATTGATATAATTCAATATGCCATAATTAATTAAATGCATGTAAACAGTATTTATAGTAGAAGGAGTAGATCGAGTAGTTTTTAAGGTAAAATATAAATGTTTCTTGTTACAATGAGTACTAAAATCTGTTTTATTATTTTGGTTTTATTATATAATACATATTGTTTCCAATAATTCAATAATTTAATTTAATTTACCGTGGAAATTATTAAATTATAGCATTTATATTTTATCTGAATAGTTTATGAGAATACACATGTAATTTTTAATATATATTTAATGTAATCAAAATGTACAATTTATACGACAATATTTTATATTTAAATTATATCACGTGCAAATAGAATTACCCAACCAACTTTTGCCAATAATTCATGATAATAACTTGCTGCCTTAAATCAAAATTGTTAAAATTATATACGTCCATTGTTTGGGTAATTGTATTTGTTTATCAATTGTTACCATGCAACTGCTGTACTGATGTCTAACATACTGTACATTGATGACTAATATGCTGTACATTAACTAATTCACACATTTGAATTTTCGAACATATCAGTGACGACATGGAAGAACTTTTTATATTACCAATTGTATCAAAAAAGCATTTGAAATATATTTATGTAAATAAAAAATGGTCTCATTTCATAATTGTCGCCACTTATTTTCTGTCAAAATCAAAATTTTCTTTTTTGTGAACACTCAATGTGTTTAATAGTGTTCAATAATCAGTTTGGTTTTTGCTTTTATTAAGTGAATTTTGTAATTGTATAATGACATTCAGAATTAATAATTAATAATTAACAATAAATGTATAACTAATATCTGACCCATATGAGAGTTTGGTTTGGTATCAAAGAATCTAACACATCACTTTGTACGCGATTATTTTAATAACATTAATAACGTAACAATGTAATGGAAAAAGATAACGTAACATAATTACATATGTATTCAACACCATATAATTTTAAGCAGTGTTAACTTTTCTTAAGTCTTGTCAAAATTTACATCGTGACATGTCTAATTCATTAAGGTACAAAATCGGAGTTCTTGTCGCATCTTTTCTCTTCGTTTACACTATAATTTGTATATATTGTAAATTCCCCACAATATTTGTGACGTACATTGTACAATGTCTATTGTATCTCATTTTTATCTCGTCTCTATACATTTATATATATCGCTCTCTTTCAACAATGCAGATATACAAATTTACATTCCATTATCAGATTGCTACAAATCGTAGAAATCTCGAATTGACTCAAAAGCGATACAGCGTATCCAATGATTTAAAACCAGTTAACAATAAAAATATCTTAACTTACAATATGCTCTGCAGCATACGGAGAAAATGAACACATTTGATTGGATACAAAAGTCTGGTGCAAAATATTGCATTATATTCGTCATAATAGCGTTTTTTACAATTCATTTTCTCCGTATGTGTAATCATTGTTTCAGGTATAAAATAAAGTCTATTAAAACTATGACTATTGTTAAGAATTATGTTGTTCCGAGTGACTTATGGCTGCAAGAGCTTCCTCTTGTAATCGATCAGGATGCGTTAAAATGTCTGTAGCTGTACATAAATACTTCAATGAGTTTAGGACAGCTGTAATACAAAAAAAATGATTATTGTTATTTTATTATTCGTATATTTAGTATAATGTAAGAATAATGACAATTTTATTATTAATTATAATCATTTCATTATTGATTATTATTTAGATGTAATTTAGTCACCTGGTCTGAGATCTACAAGCGAACAATGCTGTTCTACCCAAGATATCGTTGTCTTACATAAATCCTCGACACTTGTTGTAGAAACGCATGTATTGAAGGAGGACATCAACGGTTCCAGAATTATACTAAACTGTTGATTCAAATAAGTAATTAGTCAAATTATCAAAAATAGTATCGAGGAAAAATGAATTGTACAATTCCCATTTGGGGAAATCGAAATTTCAGATAAACAGAAATGAAAATAGGGTTTGGAAAGAATCCGATTTTTTCAATAAAACAATCGATTTATTTTATTTAAATCAGATTTGTTGTATTTAATTTTTGTCTTGATTTATGTGATTTTTTTACTTGATTTAAATCATGATTTAAATGTTATACAATTCTAGAAGAACGAACGATACGTACAATCCAAAATTTCCAATTTTCTCTCGTCCTGGTCCTCACATATTCGTCATACATCTCCTTCATTTTGTTACTTCTCGACCGAGATACCGGCGCACCCGTTGCTGGCAACATTAACTGACAATTGCTGAAAATAAGATGATAAATTCCATTTTTATATTCATTAGAAGGCATACAATCATTTGCATACAAAAATTGCATTTGCACTTTTTTACCCAGCGTTAAAAGCGTATTGCAATTTTTCAAATCTAGTAGAATTCGTAAATTACAAAAAAAAAAAAACGAGAAAAAGCAATTTGCAAATGTAAAAAAGACAAATAGTCAACCTAATTGACGCATTAAGGCACTCGATTTGGTGTCGCAATGTTTCCATCTCCTCTTTCAAATGACTCCTCTCGCTTTTCAGCTGCTTGATATACTCCGCTCCTTTTTGCAGCATCGCGGCTTTACTGAGCTTCGTATTCGGGTTCTGACTTAGTTGCGGGATCAGACTGTGCAGCATGTCGAAACCATTTTTTATATTGTACCGACGTTTCTGCTCCGCATGGATATGTCCAACTCGTCGTTGTTCTTTGTATTGGCCTCGTTCGAGTTCGCCTTTTCCAAAGGCACGTGTTGGCGATAGGGGACTTCCTGCAAATTCAAATTCGTTGTAATTAATTGCTGATTAAAAACGAGCAATCACTAGACATATCCTGATAGAACTTTATATTTCCAAAAAACTAATTTACGTATGACTACCGTAGTCAAAATAAAAATATATTATCGATATATTACCAATATACTCCCAATATATTCCCAATACATTGCAAACATTGAGAATATACTGGGAATATATATGACCAATATATTCCGGTTTCACTAAGGTATGTATAAAGGTCCATCTAATATATGTACATTATACATTATGTTCTATCAGGGTTCAAAGTTTGATAAAGTTTGAAAACCATTACCTAAATTCATAGGACTGTGAAGGGGACTTATACTCAAAGCCTGAGGACTGTGCGCTGTTGATTCTTTTGGGGAACTGGGACTGCCTTGAGACTGGTGAGTCTGATTAGTCGTATTCAGTAATACCTGACTTCCTGGCGATGCTTGGATTACCTGAGAATCAGATTTGCATACGTAATTTAAATTTTTCAGTCATAACCAGAGCAGGGAATTGAGAAATTCACAAATGGTAGAACTTTTAAAGGAAGTCTTTCAGATTGATATGTTTGGAATGAATAAATATGTTTGAAAAGTTATCATTTTTTGGAACTTGGCATTGAAATGGCCAAACTCTGCACTTCTTCACTTTTCTCTTCTGGTCTCCACAAATCCTTACAAAAACATACATAAAATTACAACTATTTCCTCTCACAATTTCCTCATTCATCTCATTACTTTTGACATTTTTTCTCAATCTATATGAATAAACAAACAAATATGTAAATAATAAGGGAGAGTCAGACAGTGCGGATGAATAATTCAGTTGACATTGAAGTGAATAAAACTGTTGAATAAATAATAATCAATTGAAAGATATGCGCGAAACGAGTCAATAATGTTGAGTGAAAAATTCAATTCTCACTTGTTGCCTTTGCGCCTGTACTGACTGAACGTTGGACTGTACAGTCAATGGTGTACTGTTGTTCCTCGGAGGATTGTTAATTTGAACGTTCGAAGGTTCATGTGCTATCATTGGCAAAATGTGTTTCACTGTCACCGGCTGGCTTATCGCGGACGAACCTTTGGTTGCAGCGTTGTTGACTGTGTAGATGCTCGAAGTGTCTAAAATGACAAGATTTTGCGTATTAGTATTCGATAAACGAATTTCAGCGTTCAAATTTCAACGTTGCAAGTGATGAATTAAGGAAAAGCTGTCTTACTGTTTGTAAGCAGATGAGCGAGTAGAGCATTGCTGTTGACGTTTAACGATGGATCGCTCACTGCTGATATGAGAGGCGGTGGATTCGTTTTTGTGGTATTTAGGGAAGAACTGCTCCTCGACCTGTTCCTCGATTTCATTTGATACTGGAATTGGATACAATGGATTAGATTAATTGGATAAAATAGTATAATATGAAATTAATGTGGAGAGAAACGTATTAATTTCGTAATATTTAAGACAGAAAGTAATTGAAAGAGTAGCTTGTTTCTTTATTGGCTCAAATACAAATTTATATTGAAGTTAATTACTCTCGATTACTACCATTTAAGTACTGAATATGACATTAGTTTTTCTCTAATTTCACGTGGGATAGCAACATTTTTCGATCGCGAGAGAAATGAGATTCGTATTTCTAGAGCGCAATTTTTTATTTCATTGACGAAAATTGTATTTGAGAAAAAGAAATATCGAGTTAAAAAAGTTAATTTGGTTGGATGAGCAATTATTGTCTGTTTTATCTCTGAGAGGAATATTTTCAAGATAAAAAGAAGTGGATGGAACTGTTTACATTCACTTTTGGCACTGCAAAAACTTCCTCTTTTTCGGTGCTGGAAAGAACTGGCCTTGGAAGTAATTTGGGAGGATATGTTGCCGGCGCAGTTAGGTCTAATCCAGGTGGTTTGTTCTGTAATATACAATTTTTTTTATAGGTCGAAAAGAAAGAATTAAACAAATAAGTATTACTTTTTTATTGTTTACCTGTACAGAAATAAATAAATTAATTAATAAATAATCAAATTAATTTTATATTCAATTAACTCTCAGATGTAAACCTGCTCTTACATTTTTCCAATTTAACAATCCGTTTTTCATTGCTGAACGAATCAATTTTATTACATCACAGACCTCCTTGAAAGTCTTCAAATTTGCATAACTTTCAATTAAAGTTACTCCACTGATCTCGGCGTAAAACATAAAATAAAACAAAATTACACAGCACAGTAATTTACAATTGGCTGTTTCTTCGTTTTAGTAAAAAATTAATTTATCAATTATGTAATTATATAATAAAACTTTTTTTCATCTCTTTTCAAATTTATATTTTTCTGTCCATACTGATGAATGATAAGCATAGGTTGACAGTGTATTCAAATATGAATTATTGATTAAAATATGCACCTTAATCCCACTGTTTCCAAACTTAAATTGCGTGGCAGAAAAATTCGTCTGTGGTATTGTGTACTTGTAACCCTGCTGAGATGGCTGCTGTACGATCTTGTATGGTTTCACCACAGACAGTGCTGGTAAGACTGGTTTCAACACTTTCTGATGCGAAGTGGTTTGTACATAGGATTGAGCAGGTTCAATCAACTCTGAAAATATTTCACAATCATTTAATATGCAACATTGATCCCATATATTTTTATGACAAAAATCCCAAAAATGTCTTTGTACTTTAAAAATAGGGTTTCCATTATCCCTATTCCTAAAGTATTTAATTTAATAAAATGTTAAATTGAATCAAATAAAATATTATAATATTACCATTTTATTACTATTAAACATAGCGAGTAATTATTTTTAATTTAGTCAAATTTAAAAAAAGTAGATCAAATTTCAACTAAATGAAATGCTTTTTTAATCTTATTTATTTTATTTTTAAATCTTATTTTAGATTAATCCTTGCCCGAAAAGACATTTTTGTCTTAGAAACACAGCTGAACAACAGTTACCTGAGGTTATTTGTGCTAAATTATTTACATTCGACTCATTGTTTAGAGCAGACAACTGCAGTTGGTTTGACGTAGGAATCAATGGCACGGTTTGCACATTTATTGTGTAAGATTGCCGCTGCTGCGGTTGCGACTGCGGCGCTTGCTGGTAACTCAAGTTTTGGTGCTGCGTCGCACACGGGAAAATGTTCGATTGCGACGAGGAATACGCAGCTTTCACTTGTGCTTTGCTTTGGCTTTTCTCACGGATTATCTGCGATTCCGTGACAGGCAACGAGCTGCAATTCAGTTATTACTTAATTATTCAGTTTCGCAATTCCCCAAATTAAATAGCATTTTCAGAACATTTCCCTCGTATTGGGATAGCCGATAAAAACACCCACACATTGTTTCTGAACACATCTGGTGAATCCTGCTGAGATTGAGTGTATATTTTGGCTGTATATTGGAGGTTCTGCAGACCTTGCTGATTGACAATCGTTGGCGATTCATTGACTTCGTTCGTTTGGTTCATTGAAGTCATAATGTCAAGATCCGGATAACTTGTGCTCAGTTGTCCGGTTCGAAAGACATCGTCTTCTTCTGGCACTGGCGGAAGTTTTGCGTTGAAAAACTCTGTAAATATGTAAATATTGTCATCGATAGTCAGGGATGAAAATATGAATAAAAATGCACATCTGCAAAGTAAGTTATTTGTGACCTTGCAAAGGTTCCAACGTATCCATAAAATCATCCAAATTCGGTTGCAGAGGCCCTAAACTAGGCTGAATGAAATCCGCAAGGTTTGCTCCTCGCGCTGTAAATAGAATTATTTCATCAATTCGTATCGTTCTGTTGTTGAAATTCCGAAAAGCAAACGTTGTTTCGAACAAATACAGACCAATTTCTCTGGGATCAGGAAAGTAAATTGGTTGATTGGATGTGATGGTAGAAAACAGAGTGTCGGTCATAAGTTCCATGTAATCTTCGTCGACCATCATATTATGAATGTCGCCGCCTGATATGCCATTGTTGCCACCAAAAGTGTTACCGGTCGCTCCAAATGTTTCGGAATTGACCAACTCTCTGGACCAATCAAACATGTCCATTGATTCCAGCTGAAAATGAACAAATAATGTGTTTATTGTAATTTTTTAATTGAAAATAAAGTAAATACATTTTTTCCAATTTACCATTTCATGGCCATCTTTGTTGGATAATCCACAGCTTTTATTTCGGTAAAACATCCGCCATTTTTTATACTCTGCAGTTACTGCCGCCAGTTTTCGTTTCCAGTATTTACCTTCCAATACTACAGCCTGATAAATAAACAATGTTTAATTTATGCAAAAAAATCTGAATTACAAAGCAAGAGTAGTAGTAAAAACTAAGTATAAAAATTGAACTCACTTCTGGTTTATTATGTGTATCGACATCGAGTGGAGATGCAAACTGACAAACCAGCGTATTTTGTTTTAGTATAACTACAAATTAAAAATGCAACTTTTATTGAAACAAAATCATCTTTTTGGCACACATGTGGAGTTGATTATTACTGATTACGTTATAGTGATTTAAATATCGTTTTTGACATTGTCTAAACAGTCTATAGTCTGGACAAAATTGTCTTAATGAAAGTACAGTAATATTTTCAGTCGTCATATTTTTGTACAATTTTCTTGATTTGAATAAAAAGCGTATTTACATTGCAAATGCCAACATCTCCAGATAACGTTGTTTAATCTAATTTTATCTTTCCATCGTAATCTAATTCCTTTAAAGCGGTTCCATTTCGGTGATGTTAACTTCTGTCTGGAACAAATTTAAATATTGCTTCATTAAAAAATGTCGAGAGAAATCATAATTACTAGAATTATGATTTCTTATTGAAATCATAAAATTAAAATCATAGAAACTAGAATAGCAATTTGATATTTATTACAATCTTCAAATAATTATTTTTTAATTAAGTCATCTGTTTGCCAAACACAGTCATTCTTTAACTGATTTGTGAGAAAAAAACTTAAGCCATTTTTTGCAATGGATAGTAAACGAATTTGATGTACAGTAAATTTGTATTAGTTTAAGAAAGCCATGTAGAGATATGTATGTATATTGTAATTTTGACTTATTTCCATTTTTATGTAATTGATACTTTAATTGATATACTCTAGCAAACATTTGCGGTTATTTTTAGAGCAAAATTAATCATGGTCGAAACCTGTAAAGGGATACAACAGAGTCAACGTGGAGAGAAAGAAACAAATATTAATTTCCAACTATCTTTGACAGTTTTGGGGTTTCTTGTTAATTCCAGTTGAAATAATAATACGGTCTTATTGAATCCTTATGACAATAACATAAAATTTAGTGTCATTTAAAGAGTTTGATTCAATCAAAATTGATCATCAAATTATAAAACAATTCTTTATTATTTAAATATAAAGAAAGTGCCTTATTTTTAGAGTTGAAAACGAAGACATCATTTAATAATTATTTAATGTTAATGAAAAATAAACAATTTGCTTCGAAGTCTTGGTGAAAACCTGGAAAATGTCCTTTTCACATTTGAAATCAAATAGAAGACTGCAATATAAATAATAAATGTAGGTATCATATAACACCGTATATTGATTTGTATCCTAATTTTAATAAAATTGTAATTTGTTAAAATATGTAACATTGCTTATTTACATCCAGCCGATGGTTCCTCTAATTGTATGCCCAAAAACCAAAGTTCGATTCATATTCTTTATGAATTATTAGATTACATCGTCCATTGAATATATAAATGAAGGAATAAACTCAAACATTCTTTAAATTTGTTTCAACAAGTTTGAATTGAATTCGTTTAGGGTGTCGATGATTTAAATCAATTGATTTAAACCTCTGGTCCAAGTCACAATTCAATTCAAGTGATTTATTTACAATAGTCAATTATTAAACTCAAACAATACTTTTAACATATGACTAAC